>CAKNXH010063796.1:5012-33691 GCA_932178445.1 Andricus quercusramuli
TGAAAATGTAACTTTTTCATTTTTTCAAGATTGATCTTTTTTAGTTGAAAATTCTCCTTTTTTGGTAAAAGAAATAATTTTCTTTATTTAAATTTAAAATTTGTCTTTTAAGTTTTAAAGCACTTTTTTTGTATAAATTTCATCTTTGTTTATTGAAACATAAACCATGACACTTTTTGCTGCGAATTGATCTTCTTAGGTTGAAAATTCAACTACTATGTTAAAAATGTAATTATTTTGTTGAAAATTCCAGTATTTTATTAAAAAGCCATCTTTTATAGTAGCCTAATTCTACTAGCAATAACTAGTAAAACATTTTTGGAAACTAAAAATTACGTAAACAAAGATATGGGGCTAGAAATATTTTGTTACAGTTTGTTACCGGAGGGGGGGGGGCTTTCAGAGAGGGCCTATAATCCGTTACGAAATTTAAGTACGACCCCTTATTTTAGCACCTAAGAGGAAAATTTATACTTTGAGTATCTTGCAAAACCTAGGAGGGGGGGTCGACGAAAAAGCTGCGGTTGTTTATATGGGGTCGGGGGGGGGGAGGGGAGGCCAAAGTTGAGACTTGTTGTTTTTGGAAGCCGTCTTAAGACTATCCCTTAATGTTCGATCTGATAGTACGAGTAGAATAACGAAGTACACTTAAGGTCCTATCTTGTTGTCGGAATTATCGGAAATAGGCCTTGGCATACTGAAATTCGTGTCAGTTGGACGCGGCTGCCTGACGTTTTACTTCGAATGGAAAGGTAAATGCGATTACCTCCTCTTCCTCCGGCCACATGACAAATCTGTTACATTCTTGGAATCGGATACTGGCACACGGCCAAGGGCCGCTAACGACTTTTCTTCCAAATATGATCTACGCCCTTGATTCCCTACCTACCCTTCCTGAGCACCTTCCTGCTATTCACACTATTACACAATCACTGGCACGAATCTACATCCTACAATGTACTTTGTACATAAATGCAAAGTTACTGTTACTGTCCTCTCACCTTTGACATGAAATTCTAACCCACTAATTTCTCACATGTTTCAACATGAACAAACTCAACAGCTGGTAAATTGGCTGCCAAGTTTGGGGTCGTTCAAGGGAGTTATTTCTATTCGACAGAGCTTTTTTCAGGCGTTTTTCAAAAATTCAGAAAAAATACAATTGTTAATATTTTCGAATGGAAGTTTTTTTATATTTTTAAGAAGACCTTAAGCTGAAAAAGATACTTGGTTGACAATTAAAAAAGAAATAATAGGGAGCGCTGTAGCATTTCAAAAAATGTGTCTTGGAAACGACACCCTCACTTTTCTGACATGATTCAGCTGCTCCAGGTCATCTGAAGCGAAAAAATCGAAGAGATTCTTAAAATATACAAGCACGGCTATAGCCGGTACTAGAACAAATGGAAAATATTTAAAATTGACAAAATGGCGCTCATTTGAAATTTTGTTTGCGAATTATGACTTTTTGGGAGTAGTTTCTGACTTGCGAAAAATTCAAAAATCATTATTTTTAATTTATTCTAGTTCGGGCTATAGCCTCACATCTGCTAAATATATCCTTCAAATTTGAGCTTAATCGGTGCAGTGGTTTTGGCGGAATCATGTCAGCCATTTTAAAAAATCATGTTTTGAAAGAGTTATAAAACACCTGTTTCAGACGAACAATGATTTTATCATACACATTTATGACCTGCCTGCCTGACAGCCGAGGCGGCCCTCTACAGCGTGCGGCTGAGTACTCTCCGCTCTGCGCAGTTGACCCTGCTGCAGCTTCGTTAAAAAGTCCGAACCAAACAAATCCCTGTGCGTACAAATTCCACGTACCATATACTATCAATAATTTAAAAAAAAAAAAAATTTTTTGGTTCGGTCAAATAAAAATACCCCCTTAAGCACTACAATACTGCATCACGCTTTTTTGTGAACTTTTTCCACCCCTCCCCTTCTTTGTCGCGTATTAAGATTTACCCACCGCATGGGAAATGGTTACCATGTCAACTCCATTGAATCTTGTTTAGTTTCGATGCGAAAAAATGCAACTTTATCTACTTGAAAATTAGCAGCAACAAAAATTCACTTCCGCTTTTTCTGTGAATTGACTGGCAGGATGGAAAAGGGAAATGTTGGAACTTTTAGTACACCGAACCTTCGGTTTCAATCCACAGTGGCGGATTTCCCATATACAGGGTGCACAGTCTTCCCCTTTATTTCTTATTTTCCCCTTTTTTCTTGAACTTCTCCTTTTTCCCCTATTCTCGAAAACCTCCCTTTTTCCCCATTTCTCTTGAAATATACGATATTTAAAAATACAATATTTGAATTACGCGGAAAATTCTCTGAAATTAGTAAGTGTACCCATTATTGAATAAAAATTAATGCAATTAAAGCACCTGAATAAATTATTTATGTATAGAGAAGGTACCAATAACATTACAAAATATACACTTCATATACCTATCTAGTTAAAAAATGGAATATTCAGGACTCGGAACGAGTTACTTTTTCATCCGCGGTTACTAAAAAGTTACTTATTTTATAAAAAGATTACTTCTGGTTACATTTTTTGCCCCAAATGACGAAATTGATCAATTCATCAATCGTATTGTTTACGAAATTGTGAAAAATTTAAAATTTTAATTATTGCAGTAAATCTTACACTCTGATGCCGGGAAAATTAGGAAATAAAAATAAAATAATAATTAGTTAATTCGTAGAATGTATAAAAAGGGCAATCATTTAAATTATTATAAATCTTGATCAAAATTGCAATTTAGCTAAAGCTGCTAGTTTTTAATTTAAAATGTAAATCTTTTTTGTTGAAACATGTTTTATATTTTTCGATTAGAATTTATTTTCTTCGGTTGAACTTCGGTTGAGAGTTGAAAATTTTTTGTTTGTTTCGGTGAAAAATTTATCTTCTTGAATGAAAATCAACTTTTTGTCTAAAAATGCATAATTATATTTGAAAATCCATCTTTGTGGTTAGAAATGCACTTTTTTTTTTGAAGAATCGGTGTTTTTGGATAGACCTTCCCCTGTTTCCGTAGAAAATTCAACTATTTGTTTACAGATCACTTTTTTGTCGGAAATCCATATTTTCTGGATGAAAATTCAAGTGTTTTTTAGAAATTGGTCTTTTTGGTTGAAAAGCTCAACAATTTGGTTGAAAAATAACCTATTCCGTTGAATAATCATCTTTTTTGAATGAATTCTGCTATTTTTTATATTAAATTCAAATCTTTTTGGTGATTAGATTAACTACTACATTTTTCGTTAACAATCCATCTTTTTTAGTCAGAAAAATTCAACCATTTTTCAAAATTTGAACTACTTCTTGAACCTACATTTTTTTTTGAAGACTCATAATTTTGGTGGAAACTTGGTCTTTTTGGTAAAAATCTTTCTTTTTGGTTACTTTTTTGCCGCATCATTGTTGCTTTTCGGTTACTTTTTTAGCTAAGTATTATTATTACTTCACTATTTTTTTTAAGCTTGAGCAGTTCTGAGCCCTGAATATTCCAAATTCATCAACTGCAATGTTAAGTTTTCTAACTTGATCAATTTTTTATTTGAGTTTAATAGCACTGAAAAGTAGGGCGAAGTAAAAATGCTCAAACAAATTAAATCGTTGGTTCTGAAATTTAAAAAAAAATTTAGCTTCACATTTTTTTTGAAAATGTGCAAAGACATGTTTTTTGGATTGAGTCATCTGCACACATTTAAAACAACTTAGATATGTGGAACCTGGAATGTATTTAGCTTGAACCAAAGAAACATTTTATCATTCTTCTTTTTCGGAAAAGAACTTTTGTCGTGATTTAGGATTTTTGAGATTTCATATTTTTTGCGATTCTGGAACGTTATATGAAAAAAAATGTTTCCCATAAATAAAAAATAATAACTTGTTTCTTTGCTTCAAGCTAAAAAAATCTCAGGTTCGAATCAATCTAAAAAACATGTTTTCGTACATGTAACAAATATTTTTAATAAGGCAACATTTTTTTTAAATTTTCAAAATTTTCAATTGTAAGTTTCAAAAAGTGAACAAAAGATATTAACCAATTTCAGAATCGACACTTGAAAGACCTGGTGTTTAAATCCCAGCAGAGCTAGAGCGATTTTTTGCAGAGCTCATAAAATTAGCAATCAATATTTAAAAAATTTGGATTTTAGACCTAGTAGACAAAAAACATTAACATCATGATATTTTCAAAAAAAATTTCTTTAGTTGTTTTGAATGTCGGGCCACAAACTGTTATCCCTCAGCTCAAACGATTCGATTAATTTGAGAATTTTTACTTCGCGCTACTGAAGAGGGTCATTTTAAATTTACATTGAAAGTATTAATTATAGTAAGAAAAAAATGACAAATTTTCCTCTGCTAAATTTTCAAAAATTTCGGATTTTTTCTAAACGCATACAGGCTAACGTGGTGAAAAAAATTTTCATAAAGATTGACTGAAAATATTAATTTTTTATTAGTAAAGTGAAACAATATTTGCAGGTGCGAAAAAAGCCTTAAAAATGGGCTCTATTCGAACCCTCTGTGACTTACATTTTACAAGATATTGATTTGTTAATTAGGGACAGTGTGTTTTCGGAGAATCCTTCTTTCTCATAAATATTCATTCAGATCAAATATATTCTGATCGAATTGTTTCTGTTAGAGCCTCAAAGTGGAAGGTTGTAAGTATTCTGTGAAATATTAACTTCGTGAATGACGTGGGTGATATATTTCAGTTAGTTACATTTGTAGAATTATATGCTCAATTATAAAGTATGAATGAAATGATGCTCTAAGCTACATAAAAAAATGATGTAATATCATGTTGATCTTTCCATTATGCAAAAAACTTATCTTAAGATCCAACCTTTATATTGTTCATATTGTATAAATAAGAAAAATTTGTTATCTTCGATCAACTAAGATTATGATCTCAAATGACGAATGGATAGCAACTCATATAAACATTTTATGAAATATCTATTATAATTACACTCAGCCCTCTCAAAATTTTCCAGAAACTGTTTCCTTTATTTTAAATAAAAATGAGAATCGTTATAGGTAATTTGCTCTTCACCTTGGCGCTTAACCTTAATTCTATTGGTAAGAATAATAAAATAATATCTTTTTAACTCTGAGTTTGCTTCTAATTATTATTCTAATTATGGAAGAATTGAGGAGATAAATTTTGTTTAAGATTCCTGGGAAAATTTCAAATGGATTAGGTTTTATTTTAAAAGAATAATTTTGAGTCTTAAAGATTTCAAAATTGGAAAAAAAATTATCCAATTAGGAAAAAAAATATGGAAGACTTTGAGACCATTCTTCTTGATTTTCAGAATTTAAAGAACTTTAGGTAAACTGAATATTGCAGGGTGTCAAGAGAATGAAAAAAATGTTCTTAAGACTCATGGGTGAATTTTAAATGATTGTTTCATAATGAATTCTGAAAGTAAATTGAAGGAGATGTCAGAACATTTTTAATTATTTCCTAAAATTTTTAAAAAGAGTGTAAAAGATATAAATGCAAAATTTTGGAATTTCGCCATATTGCATAATTTTAGAACAAATTTTAGTAAGTTTAAGAGATATTCAGAAGTTTTGGAACGATTCAAAAACAATTAAAACTTGTACAGATTTTTCAAAAATTTTGTAAGGTTTCACGAAAATGAAAAAAAATTGTCTAGGTTCCTGGAAAAAATTTTAAGGAATTAATGATTTTCTTAAGATTCGTGTAGAAATTTTAAATGATTTTTTATTTTGAAAAATGAACTTTGAGAGAAAATCAGAAAAGGTTTTTTAACATTTCAAACGATTTCCTACGGAAAGAACTTTTGAAGATTTGAAAGAAAAATGTTTCAATTTGGTACTATTGAAAAATAAAAATTGAGTATATACAAGAAATATTTAGAAGAATTGAAGAGATTCAAAAAGATTCTCAAACTCTAAATTATCTTTGGGAATGTAGATTTTTAAATATTTAAAAAAAAACTTTAGAAACTTCAAAGGAATTTTGAAAGGTTTCAGGAGAATAAACTAATTTTCTTCAAATTCTTTGGGAAAGTTAGAAGATTAGAGGGCAATTTTTTACAATTTTGAATGATATTTCAAAATTTTAAGAAAATTCAATTCAGTTGAAAATATTTTTAGAAATTTCAGACGTTTCAAAGAGATTTAAAATATTTAAAAACTTGAGAACATTTCCGAAAATTTCTCAAATAAATAGAGTTTCTTCAAAATCCTATAGATTCTTTTTTGACACATCAGAAATATTCGAAAATCTTTCTTTATTTTCTCATGAATCCTATAGAAATTATGTTTACATAAACTTAAAAACAAACTGATACTACTTATTTTTCTCAATTCCCAGAATTTAATTTCACCTCCAATTTCTTTAGTGATTCGCAGACGTAAAAATATCTTACGTACAAAAAAAAATAAAAACCCAAGAAACTTTACGTAATTTATACCCAGCCTCGAAATAATGCCCTATATGGAGTATTTCTGATTCATACCTGTATTTTAGGATGAAAATTCATCCATTTCCATATTTGTTCTTACAGAATTAAGTTCATCGGCTATATATATAGGTCCCCGAAACAGAGATAGAATTCTCAATGTTCGTTTTTACGCTGATAGGCATGGTGATCTTGTACCATATATCGACGGAATTATTGAAAATCTGACTGAAAATCAATCTCACATTATTGGATTACTTATCCATGGACAAACTCATCCAATTTATGACGGTGATCGGAACATGATCATGATAGATGTACATGACGGCCATATAATTCCTATGACAAATGAATGGTATGCAATGTATAATTACATGTTCAAACTACCGCACCCGCCACCTCACGGGTGGGTACCACCGAGCATAGCATCATCACCACACTCGTCCTCGCAGTCACCACCAGACTCGCCCTCGCAGTCACCACCACACTCGCCCTCGCAGTCACCACCACACTCGCCCTCGCAGACACCACCACACTCGCCCTCGCAGACACCACCACACTCGCCCTCGCAGTCACCACCACACTCGCCCTCGCAATCGCCACCACCGCCTCAAAGCTCTTCCTCGCAGTTGCTACCGACATCACGCTCGCGCTCGGGGTCGCCGCAACGCCCATATTTAAGTAATTGAAACTATGAAGTGCACTATTGATGATTATAGATTGTCATACTACTATAATTATATTAATTATGAATTTATGTCAAAGAATAATTGTATCAAAATGAGTCTGTTAACTTGTCTGTAACAATTACAATTTCTTGAAATTGGATTTAATGGACTCGAATTTCATTAAAAGTAGACCTGGAAGACCTGGAAATTCCATTGAATTTTTAAACTCGACTTCTCTGGCAATTCTTATATCTCTCAATAACGGTATTCATATAACGATTGGAATCTACCTAAAATAATTTAAATTCAAAAGAGTTTAGGAAGGTTTTAATATCACAGTACTTGGTGACTACAATTTTTTTAAGTTTTAAATGAAGTTCGAATTTGTTTAATTTTCAACGTTCCGTAGCAGGAATTGTTTCATTTTTAATGTTTCCCCTTCAAAGTTACTTTACTTAGAACTTTTTTTTTTTGATAATTCATTTTTGAAGTTTCATAATTAAAAATGTTTCCATTTTGAACAGCGAAAATGACGGCCAATTTATCTTTTATTCTTAGAAAATTTCGTCTAGTGCATTTTAATATTAAACTGTAACTTTTTTCACGTAGTGACAAGTTGAAATTCTAGAATTTCCGAAGCTTTGACTTTGAAGCATTCAATTAAGTTTCCAATTTAAAATTATGAAATTCCAATAGCTTAGAGTTGAAAATGATTTAAATTCAAAAGTTTCTACTTTAAATTATCTATTTTTAAACGCATTTAAGTAGAAATAATACAATTTGAATTCCTTCGAATCTTGAATGATCCAATTTTCAAAATTCTAAGGTTTTCGCTAATATTTATATCCTAGATTTACGAAAAAATTTATGTTTCATAAGTCTTTAAATCAATTACGGCTCGTCGTACGATAAAATTTCACAATAACAAAAAGTTTGATATTGTACCAAAGATTATTTTATTATGAAAATAAAAAAAAAAATTATTTTCCTATGTAAGGGTTTTTATTAATAATTTCTGTAGATCACCTCAGTCAGATGTTTCATTCTCACTTGTAGACTTATTTGCTCAATTATAAAGTGTAAATGAAATAATACTGTAAGCAATATAGGATTTTTATCCACCTCACGATAAAAATTATCTGCCTTCGGATAATTGTAGTCTTCAATTGTTTGCAGCATTTTTATCCAACTTCAGATGAATAATATCTCGGGGATTTACTGTGAAGATATGATAATTTAAAACTGTGTTGATCTTTCGATTACGAAAAAAGGATCTTTATATAGACTACGATGTAGAATGACGAATCAGATAGCAGCTCATATAAAAATGTTGTGGAATATCACAAACCAGAATTTAAAAAAATGAGAATCGTCATAGGTAATTTGCTCTTCACCTTGGCGCTTAACCTTAATTCTTTTGGTGAGTATAATAATAAAAAATTATCTCTATAATTTTGATTTTACTTCTGAGTGCATTATATCAATTTCGTTTTCGAAATTGATCAAATTAAAAACTCTTCTTTCCCTCCCAAAGTAGAAAAAGTCACGTCTTTCCTCTAAGAAAACGATTTATTTGATTTAAACGAAACATATGCTACACAGAAAAAGCATATAGCTAAACCAGCGATACTTCTCCATAATTTAGCTACAAATATTGTAAGAAAGTAACCAACGATATTTGTGAGATTATTAAAGCGGCAATATGCAGCAGAATTTACTGCAAGTATTATTATTTATTAAACACATAAATAAATCACTAAAACAAAAATATTATATAACTGAATTGAGTATGTTAAAACTCTGAATATGGCGTTAAGCAAACAGGATTAATTTTGACACATGTTTGAAATTTTTCATTGATTTAGCAATTCATAGCTAATTCAAAGATATGAAAATCGTCGAACCAAGGTTACAGTTGGCTGTTTCAAAATCGAAAATTAATTTATTCAAATATATAAGGAATATTGAGAAAATATCTCACTTAAAAAATGGTTTTAAAAACGTAACCCCCGCTCCATGTCAGATAGAATAAAAAATTATTGACATAACACCCCCTCCCCCTCTCCACCCAAAAGACTACGTAATTTATGCACAGCCCCGAAATTGTGTCACATAATTAGTATTTCTGTTTCATATTTAAAAATTGAAATTAATCCATTTCTATATTTCTTCTTGCAGAATTAAGTTCAACGGCTAATAATATACGTCCTCGATCGTTAGATAGACTTCATAATGTTCATTATTACGCTGATAGGCATGGTGAGCTTGTACCATTAATCGACGGAATCATTGATAATGTGATAGAAAGTCAAGTGCAAATCATTGGAGTGGTAATCCATGGTTTTGCGCATCCAATTTATGATGTTGATCGGGAGATGATCACAGTAAGTCCAGTAGACGGCCATATAATCCCAATGACATTTCAATTATATGAAACGTTTCGTCATGTATTCCTAATACCGCACCCGCCACCCAGAGGGTGGGGGTTACCCCCACTCTCGCCAAGACGCTCACGTTCGCAGTCACCACCACACTCGCCCTCGCAGTCGCCACCACACTCGCCCTCGCAGTCGCCACCACGCATGCGCTCGCAGTCGCCACCACGCATGCGCTCGCGATCGCCACCCCCGTCACGGCGGTCGCCCTCGCAGTAGCCACCATCACCATGCTCGCCCTCGTAATCGCCACAGCAAACACATTTACATAATTAAAACAATAAAATACATTAATATTGATTGTCATACTACTATAATAATATTAATTAGAAATGTATAGTGAAAATAATGGTACTAGAATAAGTCTATTAATTTGTCTTTACCAATTACAGTGTTTTGAAATTAAATTGAATTGACTCGAATTTTTTCAAAAATAGACCTAGAAATGCCATAGAATTTGTTAAAAAGATTTCTCTAGCACCCTGACATTTTTCAATAACTGTATTCATATAAAACTTTAGTCATGATTTTTTTGAGTACTGAATTATAGAATAGAAAAAGTAAATTGAAGAGATAATTAAATTAAATTTCCAACAGAACAAGAAGAACATTTCTCAACTGAAAATATCATAACTGATATTCCAACAACAACAAAATATTCAATTTCAATTAGGAATCAAAAACAGTGGAATATAATCAAAAAAGATAATAAGAAAATTTGCTCTTTTCGGTTTCAACGTCTATCCATTCAATAAAATAAATTTAAGAAAATTTAATTTCTGATAACAGAAATAAATAATAGGTATACCTATTATTATTAACCTTGAAAAGAATTCATGAATTTTGAAAACTGTACAGATTTTCAAACAAGTTTGACCTTTTGACCCATTCATAAATAGGAGAAAAGGTCAAAACTGTTAAACATCTGAACACTTTTCAAAATTCATAAATACTTTTCGCTCTCTTATATCATATATATTGCACATTCATTTCATTAGAA
Source organism: Andricus quercusramuli (assembly GCA_932178445.1). Lineage (NCBI taxonomy): Eukaryota > Metazoa > Arthropoda > Insecta > Hymenoptera > Cynipidae > Andricus > Andricus quercusramuli. The sequence continues at coordinate 15,581 of CAKNXH010063796.1, forward strand.
TGTGCACAATTAGTCTTTGCTGAATCAAACCTGAATAAATCCATTTTAATTTTTTTTCAATCCTCAAGACAGTATTAAATTGAAAAGATTTGTTTGCATTACATTTGCTTAAGTGACTGACAGAATATAGCTGCCTATTTAGAATTTCATTTTTATCAATGGATTGCAAGGTGCAATATATCCTTAAATATTAAGAAATAAACTGAAGTGGATTCATCACATTTTGTTCGTTTACTCTTGAACTATATAATTGGTAATTAAATTGAAGAAGAGAAAATTCTAACGTATTCAAAATACAAACTGACTTCCTGAGGGAGAAAAAATAACTTCAGACCTAGCCACACAAAAACACTTGGGTCAATGGCAATTCCATGAGACCAACTGAAAATTGGAATAGTGCCAAATGTTGACATCTGGTTGTTTGCGACGGAGTTTCCACCTAATTGTAGCACCCGAAGTGAGAAATTTCTCAAAGAATATACGAAAAATGTTCATTTCTCTATTCTTGTAAGGATTATATTTAAAATTAGGGTGGTTGAAAAAAAGGTTTCCTTAATTTGAGGGGGCAAAAAAGCTTCCATTTTGTAAAAAACTAGTTGCGACTTTTTAACATCCTTTAGTAAAGGGAAAGTAGGCTAATCCTATCTAATAAAATTACTGGAACGAAAGTTTCAAAAGATTTGCGCTCACTGTTGAATTTTAATTCTAAACATTTGTTCCTCAAAGAGAATGTTTAAATTTTACATGATTCTTTAATAATGAAGACAAAAATTCTTATATTAACTTTTCGAAGAAATTTTTAAAAATGACAAGAAGATTCTATTCAGAACCCTTTGATAACATTTATTTCTGGATGTTTCTAAACAATATTGAGAAAAAAGAACATTTTGATTGTGAATGTTCTTTAATATTAGGAAATGATTCTGTTCTTAACATTTTGGTACTAAACTATAATTTTAAAGATGTTTCACACTCCTATAGAGATGAGCAAATTTGAATGAAGTACATAAACTTAGAATATCTCAAGTATTATTTGAGATTTGATTTTAAAGCAGTTTTATTAATTTTGCAAGATTGAAACTAATTTTAGGTATACTTTGAATGATTGAAAAAAATATTTTTAAGTTTTAGAAGTTTTTAGAATATTCTAGAATAATTTACAATATGAAAATATTATTAAAACTTTTAATGAAGTGTACATTGTTTAAGATTTCGAAACAAAATCTTGGAGCTTTTTAAGGAATTTGAAAGGTTTGAAGATAATAAGATTTATCTAGTACGATTCCAGTGAAAATAAAAATTAATTTTTTATTTCTGAATAATAATTTTTAAAAATATTTTTTAATATTTAAACAATGTTACAAATAATTTTTTAGAATTTCGGGAAAGAATGTAGAATATTGTAAAGGAAAATTTTTTATTTTGCAAGATAACATTTTATGAAACATTCGAATGATTTTAAAAGATAATCAGAAGTTTGAAAAGATACAATAATAATTTTAAAGTTAATCATATTTGAAAATGTAACACAAAATGTACATTTTTGATGATACAAAACAAAAAATTTATTTATTTTAAGCGAATGTTCAAAAAGATTTCTAAACACTCCAAGATAAAAAGTTTCTCATCAGTTTCGACCTCTTCTTGTAGAATGTAAATAAGTTTTCGGTGTCAAAGGTCCAAGTAATAAAAATATGTAGAGTTTAGTTAAAAATTGGCTACGTACGTTTCGGACTCAGTGTGGTCCCTTTTCAAGTAAAATTATTTAAAAGATTTATTTTTATCCAATTAATGAAATTCAAATGAATAGATTGTCCAAAATGGTCAAAATCAAAATTCTTAGTACAGAGATTAGAGATATACATGCTATATTTTTAATTAATAAAATACAACAGTTTTTCAAAAATTGGTAAAAAGCGATAGTAAGAAAAAATTAAATACAAAATTTTTGAAATAATAATAGAGGGAAGAATAGCATGAAGAAAGAAAGAGTGTTAACAATAAAAAATAACTTCAAGTCCACAAAGGCGAAACCGCAGGTAGATATATTTAAAATTCTCAAAAAGCTCGGAAGCTCGTCAGTATAGAGTAGAGAGGCATTAAAAATTAAGTGTGACTGATGGGATGTAGAGTGAAGAATTGAAGATGGTACACATATGGAAAGAAATTTTCGTTATGTAGGTCAATTTCTGGGTCACTCCTTGAACGTTCGCTAAAGGATGAAGTCCAATTTCAGATTGTTGATAAAACGCTTCTTACTTTTAATAATAATATAAAATCATATTGTAGAAAAAATAATTTTGCATCAAGTTATAATTTTTTTTTTAAATTTAATTCCAAGTTTTATTTTTTGAGATTTCACGGCATCCTTTATTTGTATCTTGCAAAAAATTGTAAACCTTCAAAAATCCGTAAAAAGATTCAAAGTTTTATTTTTTGATGTACAAAAACCTACAATTTATTTTTAATTTTTTGAAATTCTTTCCAAATTGCAAAATTGAGAAAATTGCCACAAAATCTTGGAAACTTTTTCTCAAGCATTTTGTGAATCTTTTGAAATATTCTCTTTCAAAAAATTAATTAACATAATAAATCATTAAAAATTTTCTCAGTAATCTTATCAAATTTTTGTATTATTTTGAAATCTTAAAAATCCTTGAAAGCTACGAATTTTTACTTCAAAATCTTGAAAAATGTACAATTTTTCAAGGGTTTTGAAATCTTTCCAAATTTAAAATCATTTTGGATTTTTAAAATTATTCCAATTTTTTTAATCAGGCAAATTTTGAAAAATTGCTTGAAATTCTTCAAGATTCTTTTTCGGCAATTTTGGAAATCTTTTAAAATGTTTTAAAATCTTTTTTAATATTCTCTTCAAAGTTACTTTTTCAAATAAAAGATCATTAAAAATTTTCCGGAGAATGTTATATAAAGTTTTTGTATTATTTTGAAAACTTTCACAATTCTTTAAAAATTTCTAAATTCTATGTTCGAATTCTTCCAAAGTCTACACTTTGTTTTAGATTTTTTGGAATGTTCTCAAAATCTAAAATGTTTTGAAATCCTTTTAAATATCCTCTTGAAATTAATTTTTCAAAATAAAACATTTCAAATTTTACCAGGAATCTTATCAAATTTTATCATTATTTTGGAATCTTAAAAATCCTTAAGACCTTCAAAATTTTATTTCAAAATCTTAAATAACATGCATTTTTTAGGGTTTTGAAATCTTTTAAAATTTTAAATTATTTTTGACATTTTTTCAGACTTCTAAATATGTTTTAAAGTGATTCCATTTTTTTTCAATCCGGCAGGTTTGAAGAAATTGCAGGAAATTCATCCAGATTTTTTTCGGAAATTTTTTAAACCTTTTGAAATGTTTACAAATCTTTTTTAATATTCTATCACATTAACTTTTAAAAATGAAGAATCAATAAAAAATTTTCGAGGAATGTTACAAAAAGTTGTGTGTTATTTTGAAAACTTTCAAAATCCTTCAAAAGTTTCTAAGTTTTATGTTCAAAATTTTCCAATATCTACACTTTGTTTAAAAATTTTTTGAAAATTAAAATTTTGTTCGAATTTTTTTAAACTCTTAAATATCTTTTGAAATAATTCTAATTTGTCCTTAAAAATTGTTAAAATCCTGCAAAGTTGAAAAACTTGGTTCAAAAACTTCATGATTCTTTTTTGACAATTTTGAATTTCTTCATTCTGTCAAATACACGAATTTTTTCTAATATTTTGTAAACTTGCATCATTGAAAAAAGTTTGCTTTAAAATTTTGTGTATTATGTTCCTGAATTTTAGGACATTATTTTTAATGTTTTTAAATCTTTTTCACTTTTTTGTTAAAATTTAATTTTTCAAAATGAAAAATTATTTGCCATTTTCATAGTAATCTTAAGAGAAAATTTTTATTTTCTTGACACGTTTCGAAAATTTAAAAAGATGTTCTTTATTTCGAAATCTTCATTTTGCATTTTTGGACTATATTCTAAGTATCCTGAGAATTAAGTTTAAACAATTGTTCACATAAAAAAGTGGTTTTTTATTGGGATTCGAAAAAAATGTAACTGACACAAATTTATTTCTTCTGGAACATAATTTTATTTTTTTATTTGTTATCGAAAACTGTACATTAAAAAAAAAACACCATAATCTTTGAACCTATAGAAAAAATTTTTACTTTTTGAAACTGAAAACACTTTCAACCCCTTCCACCGCCATAAAAAGCGTTATGTAATATACGGATGACCCCTAATCGGATCCTTATTAAAAAATCCCATGTGGGTGACTATATAGGAAACTATGTAGGAAACCATATGGGAAACTACATGGGAAACTATATGTGGAGTTATATGAGAAATCATATAGAAAACCATATAGGAAACTATATTGTAATTGGAGCCCTGATCTATATGGTTTCTCATATAGTTTCCCATTGCCATTTTTTTCATTCAATAATTGTTTTTAAAATTTTAAAATATTAAAATTTCTAAATGTTGAAGCTGAATGTCAAGCGATGGGGAAGGGTGCATTGTAAATGATAGAAAACGATGCAGAAAACTATATGGGAAACTGTACGCGAAACTATATAGGAAACTATATGGCAAACTATATAGTAATTTGTACCCGGATCCTATATAATTGCGGAAGGGCATATCATAAATTATCATTTATAATATGCCCTTCCCATTTCTTCAACTTTCCAACATCAACATTCAAAATTGTGATATTTTATAATTCTCAAAACATTAATTAAATACAAAAATTGGACATGGGAAAATATATAGAAAACCATATAGGAATCTATTTATGAAACCACATTGAAAACTACATGGGAAACTACACTCAGAAAAAAACATGTTCTTGAACCAAAAAAAAAACTGTTTCTTGGATATAGATGAAATTTTTTTCGAATTAAACCAATTTTGGTTCATTAAACAAAATATTTGATGGACCCAACAACATATTTTGTAGGATCAACCAAATACTTTATCTACCATAACATATGGTCGAAACAACCAAAAAATTTAATCGTGTCAACCAACAAGTTTGATATCCATATAATAACCATATTCTATGATGGAACCAAAAAAAATTTGAAGCCAAATTGTTCACTGAGTGTACATAGTATCATGGCTCAAATTACTGTATAGCTTCATATATGGATTCCTATATGGTTTCCCAAATATGATAGACCAATTTTTTCACTTCTAATTAAAACTATTTCTGAATGTCAAAACCATTAATCGTTTACATATAGATCTCACGACGAATTTTTCTGGCCAATTGCACCTGCATGAAGTTGGCTAGTAAAAAATCGTGACCTAGTGGTCGTGGATGGTTATGCCCTGAAACCTATATTTTTGGCTCATTGTCTGAGGTTTACACGCCGCTCACAGCTTCCCGACTAATTGCACCTCCATATATACCAGGTAATTACAACTCTCGTGATTGTGGACATGCAAACGTGCTAATTATCCGTAATTTAATCACATGTCATCATGTTCCTGAACATTATGATATGCTGCATATTTATATATGTACTGAAAAACTATCGACTGTCCTAGATTTCATATTTTAGCTGTGTTCTTTCAGGGGAAAAAAGTTTGGTTGTCCAAACAAAAGTTAAGTTGTCCAAACGAAAATTTGGTTGTTCCAACAAAACCTCATGGTTACTATAGAAGTAGAAAATCTGTTGTTTTTTTTTGGATGAACAAATATTTTTTGTAGAAATAACCTTATTTTTGTAAAAGAAATCGAATCATTTAGTTTACGTAACAATGTGGTTTTGTTGGAAGAAATTTTGTATTTTGTAGATATAATCAAATATCTTATTTATGTGAGAATAATCCATGACCATAGAAGAAATTGTGAAAACTGAAACACTTCTTCTCAAATAAAATACATTTGACTAAATCAAAGAGCTTTTTCTTTAAGTATTGAGATTTATTTTGTAAAACAAACTAAATCAGCTTTGTTCCTAATCCTAAATTCTTTAGTTTGGCGCAATCAACCAAATTCTTTAGTAGAATTAACAAACGTTGCTTAACAAAAATTTTATTTTGAACCAAATAACCATTTTTCTCTAGTCTGTATATTGTTAAAAATTGTATTTATTCATTGCAGGATTCACTGTCTTTTTTATATTTACCTCTTTACCCTTTTTCTCATTTTTCCATTGAAATGCACACTTAATTCATAGAGTTCAACAGGAAAATACAACTATTTTTTGCTGAGGTAATTCTTTTTGGGTAAGGAATATACTATTATATTTTTGGTTGGGAGTCAATTTTTTTTTTTGGTTGAAAATTGTATTATTTGTTTGAAAATTCAATTATTTTGATAAACATTCAACAATTTTAATGAAAATTCATCCCTTTTTGTTTAAAATCCAACTATTTATTTTGAAAAAATTTTTCTTAACTAATAAACGCTTTTTGGTTGAAAATTCAACTCTTTTGTTTGAAATTCATATCCTTAGAAGACATTTTTTTCAGTTCAAAATGCAACTGTTTCATTGAAAATTTAATTATTCTGCTAAAAATTTGACAATTTTATTTTTCAAATCTTCTCTGTTTGGAAATATAACTGCTTTGTTGAGAATTTGTCTTCTGGGATTGAAAATTTGTATTCTTGAGTTGAAAATTCAAGTATTTTGTAGAAAATTCAACTATTGGTCAAAATTAATATTTTCGTTATCAAAATTCAACTTTTTGCAAAAAATTCATCAATTAATTGAAATTTTGTTTTCTTCTTGACTGGAAAATATTTTTTGGTTGAAAATTCTGCTCTTTTGGCAGAAAAAATTTATATTCTTTGGTTCAAAATGCAACTGTTTGCTTGAAAATTAATCTCTTTAGCTTTAGCATGCAACTATTTTGTGGCAAATTTTTATCTTTTGGTTCAATTTTTTACATTTTCGTTGAAAATTAATTCTTTTGGTTGCCAATTTAACTATTCCACTATTGGCTCTAAATTTATCTTTTTCAGTTAAAAATTGAACTTCTTGTTTGAAATTTTAACTTTTTTCTTACACATTTTTTTTTTTGTACAAATTTCATATCATTTTTGGTTAAAAATGCAACTGGTTGGTGGCAAATTCAATTTGAAAATTGGTCTTTTTGAGTTGGAAATTGAAATCTTTTTTTAGAAAATGCAACTTTTGGTGAAAATTCATATCTTCGTGTTCATAATTCAGAAGAAATGATTTTTTTTTATTAAAAATGCAACTTTTCGCTTGAAAATTAATCCGTTTTGGTTCAGAATTCAACTATTTTGTGGAAAATTTTTCTCTCTAGGTTCAACTTAACTGTTTATGATTGAAAATAAGAATATTTTTGTTAGAAATATCTACTATTAATTTTTTTTTAAATTTAACTATCGCATTATTGGTTTAAAATTTCTCTTTTTTTAGTTAAAAGTTCAACTACTTGTTTGAAAGTGAAAACTGCTATGTTAAAAAATTCTATTTTTTAACTGAAGATTTATCATTCTAGTTGAAAATTTATCTCTTTAAATGAAATTTCAATCATTTTCTAAAATGCAATTTTTTTATTAAATTTAATCTGCTGTGGTCGAGGGTTTTCGTGTTTTGTCGAAAAAATTTTCCTTTTTTGGTTATAAGTTAATTTTTCAAACTGTAAAATAAAGCTTTCGATTTTTGGTTGCAACATAATCTTTTGCAGTTAATTCGTTCTTAATTTTATTCTAAAGAATTTATTCTCCTATTTTCGGTTTTCGATGCAATTAGGAAATTTTTTTTAGCCTTTTTCTGGCAAGTAAGGGAGGGGGGGGGGCGTTAACAAACAAAAGATGTGTAGCCCGAAATTTTAAACATTTGAATGAGACTTATCGAAACCAAATCTTTGGCAATGAAAACTAAATTTTTGTAAGACAAACAAAAACTTCTCAACAAAATTCTTTTGTTACCCTAACATTAGATTTTTCCTCAGTGTTTGATGCATAAATTAAGGGATGCTTTTTTACCTGCACAACCCAGAACTTTATTTCTGATTTAAATTATCAATTGGGGAGGACCGCAAATTTGAGTCAATGTAATCCTAATTTGTTATTATAATAGATATATTATTATATATAAGTTATATAATAGATAATTGAATAATTTAACTAGAACACCATATAAGAATGAAACCCTTTTTTTTAAAATAAGAAACAATTCCTCAAACTAGTAATTTAAGCCTTTGTTTATGAACTGTTGGGTTGGATATAAATTTCAATAAAAAAAGGAAAAAAAGCTTGTGGCTGTGTAAAGACTTTTTCTACGAGGTGTGGAATTCCTCGAGGGAATGTTGGGAAAATCCATAAGGACTTGCTTCGTTTAAACGATCTCATTATGCGAGAAAAAAATTCCAAACTCGCTATGTGCTTTGAAATGAAACCAACTAGTAAAAAACTCTTTGAAAATATAGTCCCTGAGCTAAAAGAACTCCATAGACTGGTTTTTCAATCCGCCTCATAAATAGAAATGCGTTATAATGGTATGGTGAAGACAAAACCAACATGCATAACTTTGGGGTGGTACATGTACATTGTACCTACTACTCTGTATTGCACAACTCTGCATTGCATGGTTCTGTACTTACAATTGACGCTCCCCGGAAGGACCATGAGCGCAAACGCATTTCCATGTTTATGTCCCTGTATGTGTATTCACGGATAGGTGTTCATGAATTCGTATTTGTTCACTGGGTTGCTGCGAAGGCAGATATTCTGTTCTACTTAGATACCAAAGGGCCGTCAATTGAACATGCGATGTGTTTCGTTTCATAATATTCATATCTACAGAAAAGTTCCTGAACCTCGAGAAAAAATGTTCGTTTTAAAAAGAAAGATATATATTAGGGCGAAGCTTACAATAGACCAGCTCTGAATTCAATCTCGAGTATTTCTACTTTTAATTTATAATTGTATGCAGCTAATTTGATGAGCAATTTGCTTCCGGATTATGATTAATTAGCAAATATATTTGCTTCCTTTCATAGGAAGCATTAATGACTATCTAAGTTTCGAAGCAAGGAGTCTTTTTCATATTCTTGCATCAACTTTGAACTACGAGGACTGTCCGGTAAGTATCCGACCTTGGAATGTACCAGGAGTATGAGGTAATTCTTATCAATGGCGATGATATACCCTTTAAAGTACTTTTCTTTGGAAGTCCCAAGCGTTGCACCCACTTTCGGAAGCACTCCTTAAAGTGACCTTTCGGAATAGCTAACAGCTTAGTCGCATTCTGTTACATTGCATCTACGTTTAGAAATCGTCTTACTTTTAAAGAATACTTCAATTTGAGAAACAGCTAGAAGTCACCAGGAGCCAGGCAAGAGTGTATGGGGTCTGACGAAGTTGTGCAAGGCCGTGTTTCACCAGAAATTGCTGAATATGCTGCGATGAATGGGCAAGAGCGTTATCGTGGTGAAGGACCTAATCGTCACTTACCAACAAATCAGGGACCTTCCTGGCCTAAACCACACTTTAATTTGAGTATCACTCACAAACTCATCACCATACACTTTCCAAATCATAATGATGGTTTCCGAACATGACTGACCAAGTTTTTTGATACAACTGAGTACAAAGTCACAACACAAAGTCGGATACTTTCCCGGCAGAATTCGTATGTTAATGCAACAATTTTTAGTATAACAAAACTGATTAATCAAATATGCTAAATTACCATAACTTCCATACTTTTTGATGAAATGTATGAATAATATAGGTCAACCAATTCTTCTCGAATGAAAGAATCTTTTCTATTTTTGCATCAAGTTTTAATCATGATGATGAAAAAAGGTTTAGGGTAGCGCAGTGCAAGACCGACCATCGAGGCAAGAACGTCTTTGCAGATTTGATGGAAGAAATATAACCTTTGCAAACATTATTTCAAATAATTATACTATGGAAATTTAATCTACTGGTAGATGAAACATTATTTTATCAAGTAGTTATCAAAATTAAACTGAATCCGAGTCCCGAATTGATTGAAGTTAGAAAATAGCTGAGGCTTTACTATGGGGGCAAGAGCGACCAATTCGTCTGCACTTAGCAGAATGTCAACGAATGAGAAGTTATACAACAGCTATCACGAATTTCAGTAAAGAGACCTAAATTTTTTCATTTAAATCTGAATCATGATTAAATACAACAATATACACAAAAAATACAAAAAAGTACAAAATTCTATCAAATAACAGACAAATGTTCTAATTTCCTTTAATTTTTGCTGTAATTTATTTTAAATATTTGTCTTTTTCTGTGAGAAATTAAAGTATTTCTTAATCATTTGTGAGAAAATTTCTAATATAAATTAAAAGATAAATGTGAAATATTATATTTTTGAAGTTGTGTAATCTTTGTGAAATTTTGTACTATAAACAAACACTATACAATCAGGGTTTCATGAAGTCGAAAATGATATCTTTTTGGTTAAAAATGAATTTTTTCAACTGCAAATTTGACTAATTCAGTTGAAAGTTCATCATTTTGTTGAAAATTCATCGTTTTGAGCTGAAAATTTAACTATTTTTTCAGAAAATTTAGCTGTATGATTGGAAATTCATTTTTTCGTAACTTTTTGAAAATTGTTTTGTATGAAATTCTCCTTTTTGGCTTCAAATTTTTCACATTTTGATGATTTTTTCTTCTCTCCCGACTGATAAATCTTTATGAGTTAAAAATTTTAATCTTTTGTTGAAAATTAGTTTTTGGTTAAATTCAACTGCTTTTTATCTAAAATTAAAATCTTCTTTGTTTGAATATAAACTATTTCATTTTTTGATGAAAACTTCTAAGCTGATGTAATTTTTTTGTAATTCATTGTATTTATTTGTATTTTTCTGTAAATAATCACAGTTATTCATCATTATTCGTAAAAAAATTTGAACTGGGGTTTGGAAGAAAAATATAAAATTTTATATTTTTGAAATTATGCAATTTTTGTGAAATTCTGGATAACAAAGAAAAACTACATAATTAGGATTTTTAAAAGTCGAAATGGTGTTTTCTAATTGAAAATTGATTTTTTAAACTAAAAATTCATCTTTTTGGTCGAAAATTCAACTAGTATTTTGTTTGAGAATTCATCTTTTACTGTAAAAAATTGTTTATTATTTGGTTTAACATTCAACTATTTAGTTAAAAATTCGTCGTTTTGGTTTAAAAATTAAAATCTTTTGGTAGAAAGTTCAACTGTATAGTTCAAAATTAACTGTTCTGTAAAAATGCACCTTTTTGGCTCGAAATTTCCAAAATTTGGTAGATTTTTCATCCTCTCTTGACTAAAGAATATTTCTTAGTGGAAAATTTGAGTCCTTTGTTGAAAATTCGTTTTTTGGTTAAATTCAACTATTTTTAATTTTATTTTTTCAAACTCTATTCAAAATTAACATCTTTTCTGGTTGAAATATCAACTATTACATTTTTCCACAAAAAGTTATATTTTTGTGTAACTTTTGTTATAATTTATTGTATTTCTTTGTATTTTTCTGTGATTAGTTGCAGTTTTTCATCATTATAAAAGAAATTTAAAGAAAATAACAGAATTTTAACTAGGGATTGGAAGAAAAATGTGAAATTTTATATTTTTTAAATTATACAATTTTTCTGAAATTCTGAATAACAAAGAAAAACTACACAATTAGGATTTTTGGAAGTCGAGAATGGTGTTTCCAAGTTAAAATTAATTTTTTAGCTGGAAATTCATCTTTTTGGTTAAAAATTCAACTGTTTTAGTAGAAAGTTCAACTGTATGTTTAAAAAATATTTTTTTGTAACTTCTTCGTACAAAAATTGTTCTTTTAAATTGAAATTTCCACAATTTGGTTGACTTTTTCTTCTCTCTTGACTGATGAATCTTCCTTAGTTGAAAATTTAACTCTTTTGCTAAAAATTCGTTTTTTGGTTAAATTCAACTGCTTTTCATTTAAAATTAATATATTTTTTGGTTGAAATATGAACTATCACATTTTTCGACCAAAAGATATATTTTTCTGTAATTTTTATTACAATTCATTGTATTTTTCTGTGAATAATTGCAGTTTTTCATCAATATTCGTGACAGATTTTTAACGAGGGATTGAAAGAGAAATGTAAAATGTACTATTTTTTAAATTATTTCATTTTTGCGAAATTTTCAATAACAAACAAAAACTACCCAATTAAGGTTCTTAGGAGTCAAAAATGGTCATTAATATTTGTCACAGAGTCCACTAATTATTCAAATTAAAAATTCCGACTGATCCTGAAAAGATCAAAAAATTTATTTTGACTTATATCACAGTTTTTTTGATTCTACTGGAGATTATTTCTTTCGAAGAAAAAAATTAATGCAACAAAATAATGTACTTCAAAGAGATCTGCAACTATTGTTCAAACGCTTTTTTAATTCAACCAAGTATTTTAAAGAGAATTTTAAAGAAAAATGGATCACGGGTTTTCTGGGCAGTTTCGTCAATTTTGATCAGACGATTCTTTATTGAAGCAAAATTTTACACAGTTGCTTTTTATGTGAAGAAGAGAAGAATAGAACACCAGATGCCTTCATTTTCGGAAATTTGTATTTTGTGCTACGCCCTACTATAGTTTTAGGGTTATCGATTTCCCGTCCTTCTTTATGGAAAGTTTTCCTTGTATAAGGAACTATAAAAAATAGGTTTGGAAAATCGAGGAGGGACGATTTCTTCATTAATCGTATATCTAATAGGGGAATGCCCTCCATACAAATTGGGGGATTTGGTAGACTTGTGTTCAATTTATCGTTAATGAAACTCATCCTGGAATAAAACTGAGGTACAAGATCAGGGAAAACCTGTATTAGGGCGCGGCAACTATTCATTTGCTAATAGCATTCAAGTCACAATATAAATATAATTTAAATTTCAAATCGTGGTCATTCAATCAAGTGAAGTGTCTTTATGTATTATTCGAAGAACTGAAGAAAACGCATGAAATAGGCTAATCACACCAACAGGCAACCAATAGGTTGTAAATTAACTTTTTTAATTCAATTTATTTATTGAAGATTTGTGCATTTTACTTGAAGCTTTATCATTTTAGTTAAAAAATCATCTCTTTTGGGCTGAAAAATGTAACAATCTTGATTGATTTTTTTTTAATTTCAACTATTACATTTTTCGTCGAGCGTTCATCTTTTTCCGTTAAAAATTAATTTTTACAATTGAAAATTTAACTACTTCCTTTTTGGTTGACAATTGAAAGTTTCAAGTTTTGCTTGAAAATTGATCTTTTTTTGTTGGAAGTCGTACTACTTTGTTAGGAATTCATTTTTTTGTTTGTTGATGATTCATTATTTTATTAGAAAATTCATCTCCTTTATCTAAAATTAAAATATTTTGTTAAAAATTTTTGTAGTTTACACATCAATTATTTCAATGAATATTCAATTATTTAATTTTTGGATTCATCTTTTTGCAATGAAAATTAAACTATTTGGTTCGAAATTCATATACTTACAAAATATATTCTTTTTTAAGATTCATCATTTTAGTTAGAAATTCATCTCACTCGTTGAAAATTTAATCATTTTGCTGAAGACTGTTTTTTTCTTGGTTGAACATAAATTTTGTAACGAAAAATATAATTATTCCATTTTCGGTTAAAAATTTATCTGTCTTAGATAAAAATTCAACTACTTGCTTGAAAATTTCACCATTTTGTTGAAAAATCATTGTTTTCTATTTGAAAATTTATTTTTTAACTGATATTCAAACTACTTTAGTTAAAGATCCATCATTTTAGTTGGAAATTTATCTACTTTGTTAAAAATTAAATAAATTTGTTAAAAAAATATAGTTTTTGGTTGAAAACTCAACTATTTTGTTGAAAAAAACATCTTGTTTAGTTGAATTCATCTGTTTTTGATTTAAAATTAAAATCTGCTGTCATTGAAATATCAAATAGTACATTTTTCTTCAAGAATTCATCACTTTGGGTTAGAAATTATTGTACTCTGTAGAAAATTCAACAATTTGTCTAAAAAGTCATTTTTTAATGAAGAAATCATCTCTTGGGTTGAAAATGTAACTACTTTGTTGAAAAATCATTGTTTTTGTTTGGAAATTTATTTTTTAACTTCCAATCTAAACTATTTTAGTTGAAGATTTATCATTCCAGTCAAAAATTCATTTCTGGCGGAAAGTTTAACTATTCTGTTGAAAATTAGTTTTTTTTTTCTTTTTAGTTTGCACTTATCTTTTCAGCTGAAAATTCAACGGTATGGTAAAAATTTATCTTTTTTAGTTGAACAATGAAATGTTTGGTTATTAATAATCTCTTTTAGTTGAAAATTCAACTAATTCGTTAAAAATTCATTATTTTATTTTAAATTTATCTTTTCCAGTAGAAAATCAAATTTCATGGTTAAAGATTCAACTATTTGGTTCAAAGTTTATCTAGTTTGTTCACCGACAAAATTGAAGGTACAAAATGTTGCAAGTAATTGGTCAAGCAGAGTAAACGCGAGGTGGGAACTCCAAACTGAGGTAAACTTTCCGTGGTGAATAGCAGATATCTCCAGCGGACTCCGCTAGAGGCAGCACGTTCCAGGCCTGTAACCGCGGAAAGTTTACCTCAATTCGGAGTAATCAGCCGACTATTACACTGCTTGAACGATTACCTGCAACGTTTCGTAGTCTTAGTTCTTTCTGTGTGCAAAATGCAACAATTTTGTTAAAAAGCAATCCTTCTTGGTAGAAAATTCGCGTCTGTCTAGTTTTGGGCTGAGTGAACCAACATAATTTTATGTAATCAAGAGTAATCCTGTGCAATACGGAGTAATCTTAGGTAATCCAGAATAATTCTCTATATAGAGGTAATCCAGAGTAATCCGATTCCTGAATAATCCACATTCGCCGGACCGTATTTTTAGGAGTTGTTTTCCCCTCATTCCTTTTTTGAAGATACTGGATCTTAATGATCTCTGGATCCTAATCTCGAGTGGCCCACTGATGCATTGACCCAATTGGATAGAAGGTGGGCGTAAAGATCGACCAAAATTGTACCAGGTACTTATATGTATTTCGATTTGGAAGCAAAAGTAGCATTAGTTGAGTCACGGTATGATGGTTCCACGAACAATTTATGTATGTAGGTAACATTGGCAACGATCGGCTCGGTTCATCGACGGTGCACACGAGGAGCTGGTGCACAATCAAATTAACGAGATGAGAGGCATGATCATGAAACAGCCAACACCGAAGTTGAATCTTGGATATCTATATGTCCTCCAAGGCACCTTAGATAGGTTCGTTGCGACAATCATTAGCTCTGGCAGTCGAGCTATTAATGTTACCTAACTAGATGACATTTCGCTACAATAAGACACATCTAATAGTACTCTGGTGCCTCAAGGTTCCAAAATCCTAGAGGAATTTTTCACATTTTTTATGTTCTCTCTGGTGTCTTCTGGGCAAATGTTTTCATTCAAAAAAATTAGAAACAGTTTGATGAAAAATTATTTATCGAGAAGGAAACAACTCTTAAAAAATCGGCCCAGTGGAGGTTGATTACCACAGATTGCTGATTTCGCTGAATGAATGATTTCGCTGGATTATATAAAACTATGGACTCCAGCGAATTTTCAACAAAAAAGGATTGCTTTTCAATAACATTGATGAGTCTTCAAACCAAAAAAACGAATTTTTTAAAGGACAGTTGAATTTTCAAACAGAAAAGTTGAATTGTCAACAAGAAGGTTCATTTTCAATAATAGGATGTATTTTCAACCCAGAAAGATGCCTTCTCTAAAAAAAAACATGAATCTTCAATCCAAAAAGACGAATTTTCAACAAAAAAGTTTATTTCCATCCAAGAAAGATGCCATTTCTACCACAAACAGAAAGACAAATTTTCTATCCAGAAAGACAAATGTTGAACGAACCAGTTGAACTTTCAACAAAAAAGATGATTTCTTAACATAGTGGCTCAGCTTTCAAGAAAAGAGGCGAAAATTTAGTTTAAAAATGAATTTTTAACGAAAAATTTTTGTTGTTGGAATTTCCCACAAAGGAGATTGAATTTTAACCCAAAGAGATGATTTCTTAACATAAAATATAATAGTTGATATTTCAACCAGAACAGATAGTTACATTTTCCACTAAAGAAAATAACTTTCTAAGAAAAAATGGAACAGGTACATTTCAAATATCAAAATGAATTTTTTACCGAAGAAAACAGAATTTTTAACACAAAATAGGTGATTTTCGACAAAAGAGATTTATTTTTCACTCAAATGATACATCTCCAATCCAAAAATGAATTTTCAACAAATTAGATCAACTTTCAACCAAAAAAGACACCTTTTCAACAAAATACATGAACGCTCAGCTGAATAGTTGAATTTTAACTAAAAAAGACGAAATTGCAATTAAAATTTAATAGTTAAGTTTTCAGTTTGAATGCTCAGTTTGCAACCAAAAAGAAACAAATTTTCAATGCAAGAAAATGAATTTTCAAGCAAGATTAATTTTTTGTCAAAAAATACGAATTTTGAACAATATACATGAATTTTCAACCACCATGATTATTTTTTTTTCACCGAAATACGATGTTTTAACAAAATACATCAATTTTCATCCAAATAATTGAATTTTTAACTAAAAAAGATGAATTTGCAATAAATAACGAAATAGTTGAATTTTCAACTTAGAAAGATAAATTTACAATTTAAAATGGAAAAGTTAAATCTTCAGTTAACAAAATTAATTTTCAACAAAAAACAGGAATCCAAATATGCATTGGAAATATATAAAAAATATAGAAATATTCGGTACAATAATATAACAAATATCTTTTAAGCTGACTCGAATTATTCATGAAATTGTTTTTAAATCTTCCCGATTCATTTTTGACAATTTTGGAAATACTTTGTAATTTTTATAATGTTTTTCAATATTTTCTCTAAAAAATAATTTTCTAAAATAAAAAATCACTTTAAATATTTCCAGGAATCTTAGCAAAATTTTGTTATTATCTTGAAACCTTTCAAAACCATTACAAAATTTGAAAAATTTTGATCATAATCTTCAGAAATCTACATTTTGTTCCGAAGTTTTTAAAGTTTTTTAATACTCTTGAAATTTTCTAAAAACTTTTAAATAGCTCTCAAAATGATTCGAATTTTTCCTGATATTTTGAAAAAATTCTGCAAAATTAAAATAATTTCCTTAAATCTTCCAGATTCCTTCTTAATAATATTCAAAATCTTTCAGAAAATTCTGAAATCTTCCTAAATATTCTCTCAAAATAAACGTTTTAAAACAAAATCATTTCAAATTTCCCGAGAAATCGTGAGACAATTTTTTTATTCTCTTGAAACCTCTTAAAATTTCTAAAAAGTTTCCTAATTCTTTGTTCGGATTCTTTTAAAATCTACACTAAAAAAAATTAAGTTATTTTCGTATCCTTTCGAAACATTTAGATACGTATTAAACGTATACAAATTTTTTCTTAAATGTTGTAATATTGCAAAATTCTAAATTTTTGCTTTGCAATCTTAGGAAAACATACATTTTGTAAACTGAGATATTCTAAGTTTTTGTCCATAATTAATTTTTCTAATACAGTCAGAATTTTCTCTTCTACCAATAATGTTGCAAAACATTCAGCAATATTTTTTATCGCCAAATATAGAATTACTTATTTGGAAAAGTTGATTTGCTAAATGGATGGTGCAGAAAAGTCCTGATCTTCATTAATAGATAAATACATAGAACATCATTTAATATGGTTAAGGAGTTATGAATAGAATCCTTCTGTTATTTTAAAAACATTTGGTCAAAACGTTGAGAACAGACTATTTTTACCTTCATTATTTTCAAATTTAAATTTTCTCATTTAGAAAAAAATTTTGAGAATTAAATTTTTTTATTTGGAAATGGCAATTTACAAAATGCGAGGAAATGGAAAAGAACAAACTGAAAAAAAGCCACTTGATGTAAGATTCAAGCAGTATGTAACCAATCAGGTAGTCAACAACAATGAATGAGAGATTTTAAATAATTTCATTCCACCTATTTCTTACGACAGGATCATCTAAAAATGCAGTATAATTATTTACCAATGAAAGCG
>CAKNXH010063796.1:34091-101091 GCA_932178445.1 Andricus quercusramuli
AAAAATAACATTGTCACAAAAATTTTCATAATTGTGAAGTTTCAATTGAAAGCTTCAATAGTTAAGAAATTAATGCTTCATTTTCAATCTCAGTCCAGTTTTAAGGACTTAACTTGAAACCTAATCCTATAGGGTTTTAAATCTCTTTAATTTTAAATTATAATACCTTGAATGCTTCATATTTCCTACTTGTCATTATTTGATTTTAAAGGCCTTGAAAGTGAACCTATTTAACTTTAGATTAGGATCCTTTTGCCTAACTAACTTCAGAAACAGTCGAGATAAGAATCTTTCATAACTCAAAAGTATATACGAAAGAAAACAAATAAGGGTCCCTGTGGAGAAATGAACACGTTTTCAATTTTCAATTTATTATAAAATGACAATGAGGAAACGTAAAAATTATTCCTGCATTCCACCTCTGTGTTGGTGAGTACTAATTACTCCTTAGTTATGATTCGCTCGCGGCTGGTTTGTCACACTGCGAGTGGAAATGAAAGAAAACCGGCACATTGTCATGCCGCTCGCCTCAAGTATGAAAGGAGGACAATGAATTTTTTTCCCTACATAACTTTTTCTTCACGTTTCACAATGATGTTAATATTTAATTCATAGTTAATCTCATATTCAACATCAAAACAGGCTACAGTAGCTCTCATTTCCCAATTTCAAAATATGCACCTCTTTAAATGCTAATTGAAAGGTTTTCAGTCGATGAAATTAAAATTACACTCAACTCCCGATATCAGAACGGTTTCGGGTATGGCTCACAGTAGCCTTGATCCTCAATCGGGGGAATTCAAACGTAAACAGGCAGGGTCGCATGAATAATTTCTGTTAGGCGTGGACGCATGACGCAACCTGATGCGACTGACGCGCTGAAAATACGGCCCTTGTGCTGCTTGTTACGCTTGACTGAGCATCACCTCTCTTTCGGCCCCGCGGCTCCTCTCATCGTGAAAGTGCGGAGGCGATCAGTTCTAGGAATATCGTAAAGCGGGATTCTTATATCGGGAGTTAAGTGTCCCTTCAAGGTGAAGATACTGAAAAGTCATAAAGACTTTAGGATCTATTGTTTTAATTCCATAATAAACACCTAACTAATTGAAAAGTGTTAAATCGAGCTAATTGAAAATTACGATTAAAATTTCTTACTCAGCCATGAAGACAAAAATAAAACTGATTTTAAATTATTCATTGCACAGGAATTATGCAATTAATGTGAGTAATTAATAGTTTTGAATACCTAACATTTTCAGTGAAAATATTACACTTTCAACCAAATAGATGAATTTTTAATCATATAGTTTGATTCCCGACTAAAAATATGAATTTTTAACCAGAAAGATTAATTTTCTACCAAAAAACATCAAACTTTCAACATTAACCACATAGTTGAATTTTCAACTAGAAAACATGATTTCGCGAACAAAAATAGAATAGTTACATTTCCAGTTTGAAAAATAAATTTTCAATAAAAAAAGAACAAATTTTCTATAAAATAGTAAAAAGCTCAACCAAGACAGAATAATTTTTATTAAATAGTTACATTTTTAACTAAGAAGGATAATGTCACTACCTAAAAAGATGAATTTTCAAATGAAAAAGACTAACTCTCAACTGAAAAGATCAAATTTCTCTCAGAAATCAAATAGTTACATTTCCAATATGAAAAATTGATTTTCAACAACAAAAAAAGAACGAATTTTCAACAAAATAGTGAAAAATGTAACCAAGACAGATTAATGTTAATCGAACAGTTGTATTTTTACCTAAAAAAGATAAAGCTTCTACCTGAAGAGACGAATTTTCAAACGAACAAGACGAATTTTCAACTAAAAAAGACCAATTTTCTCCCAAAAATGAAATGATTCCATTTTCAGTTAAAAAATTTAATTTTCATTCGAGAAAAGAAACGATTTTTCAACAAAATAGTTAATTTTTCAGCCAAAGAGATGAATTTTTAACAAAAAAAATGAAGCTTCAAGCTAGTAATTAAACTTTGAACCAAGCAATTCAATGTTCAGTTCGAACAAAAATTTAATAAAAAATGGAATATTTCAATCTTCAACAAGAAAGATTGATTTTCAACCAAAAGAAGAAGGATTTTGCAACAAAAGAGTTGAGTCTTTAACTAAAATGATAAATTGTAAACAAAAAAATTATTTTTCAAAAAAACAGTCTTCCAACCAGAAGTTGCATTTGTAACTAAAAAAAAAAAAAATTTAGACTGAAATTTAACCAGAACAGATACATTTTCAAGCTGAAATTTCTGCCAAAAAAGTTAAATTTTCAACCAGAAAGAATTTCTGAGATAAGAAGAAAACAAATTTCAGCAAATTGTTACACTTTTAACAGAAAAGTTGAATTTTCAATAAAGAAACATTTTTTGCTCGAAAAAAAAATTTAACAAAATGATGAATTTTCAACAAAAAAGTTAATTTTCTACCAAATAATTGTATTTTCAACCCGAAAAGATTAATTTTCAACAAAAAAGGATGATTTTTGGACAGAATTGTTGAGTTTTCATCAAAATAATTACATTTTCAATCAAACAGTAAAATTATTTATAAAAGATTAAATTTGTACCCACACAGATAAGTTTTCCGCAAAAAAGTTATATTCCAACCAAGAAAGATTTTTCACTCAAGAAAGAAAAAAATTTCAAGCAAATTGATGAATTTTTAACAAAACAGTTAATGTTCTACCAAATAATTCAATTTTCAACCCAAAAAGACGAATTTTCAAAGAAAAAGGATAACTTTTTAATAAAATTGTTGAATTTTCATCAAAACAATTACATTTTCAACCGAGCAATAGAATTAAAAAAAAGATGAAATTTCTGCCCAAAGAGATGAACTTTGCATACAAAAAAATAATTTTCAACCAAATAGTTGAATTTTCAACCCGTTTAAACTAACTTCTAACTAAGAAGAAGGATATAAATTTTTAACCAAATTTGTTGAATTATCATTAAAATAATTAAATTTCTAACTAAATAATTAAAGTTCTGAATAAAAGAAAAGATGAATTCTCAATCAAAAACGCAAAGGGGAAAAGAGGGAAATAGGGAAAAGACTCTGAAAATAAAGTTAATTTTCACATTTTCAAATCCGGACTATATAAAGTGTCTTTTTCGAACTATGCAAAACTTTAGGCCCTGAACTGGAGTTAGTTTAAATTTAAAATTTATAAGAAGTTGAAAACGATCGAAAGTTTTGCCGTATTAAATTTTTCTAGAGGTTAACTGTCTCAACTGTTGAACGTAGAAATTATTCGAATTGTTTAAATATTTATCCTGCCATGTCTGGGACACTATTTATATCTTTTCCTGCCATTTTATAAATCAAAACCTGTAATTAGGATATTTATAGAATTGTCTGTAATAGTCTCTTCATCAGCCAAGTGATAATAAATTGAATTAATTAAAATTCAATTGAATGGAGACAGGGTTAAAGAAAAAGAAAATTAAGCTATTTAGAATTCACTAATCTACATTTTTTATATCATCTCTTAAAATTTGTTTAATCAAGCCCTGTGATTGACAAATCTATAGAATTGTCTATAATAGTCTCTTTAGCAATCAATCAAGTCATACAACTAATAAACTGAATTAATTAAAACTCAACTGAATGGGGATAGTGTTGAAAAAACACGGAAGTCAAATAGTGTCGACCCAGATAAATCTGGATGTTTAACGGAAATTTTGTTAATGGATTCTAATTAGAAAATTGCTTCAGATTTATAGGAGAATTGACCTTTGGCGTCTGGCAGCAGTGCCAAACCGCGGACACGAAATTCTTTCTGCCAAATACGAAAGCAGTATATCAAGTAGGATTGCCCGGGGTGATGCAACGCGACTGCAAGCCTGCAGGTTTTGCCTATAAAAACTGCCTGGCCTTTAGATAGGCTATTTAGCCAAACTTGCAAAGATCCCCGGGTGCTTGGGCCTAAGGTTCCGCTTTCGTAAGCTCTTTTTCTCGCTTCAACAAAATTCAAGTGGCACAAAGCGCCAAAGACGCGTCTCCCCTTTTCATGTGAGGGGCGACCTGGTTCACTGGTTGGCATACCTTTGTCCCGTTAAATTAAAGAATAAAGATTTCAGTGACACCGAAGTGGCGATAACGCTCCTAACACACTAACTTGATAAGTCGGGTTAGATTCGATACATGACATGGCCCCTTTATCTTTTAACCTACTTAAGGGGGTCAGAAGTTGTTCACCTACGACTATTCTACGAGTTCTTTCGTTTAGTTTGACCTGCAAAGTTTGAGTATTAGGATGGCCCAAATAAAAAAAAAAGTTTCTTTTATTTACGGGGATCATGTGAAGATATCTTTCACAACTGTGAAACTGGAAATCAACACTATCGATCTGAGGTAACTCATCAAATAACGGAAATTTTCAACGTACTTTAAGACTAGATGGAGTTTGAATTTTTTAATTAAAAATTTATTTGATGAAAGAAGATCTTCTCCTTCGCTCCACTGGGAATCGAACCACAGGTCTTCCGATTACCGGTCGGGTGCTCTTACTACTAAGCTACTGAGGAGATCGAAGGAAGATCCTTTTTTCAGAGATGTGCTTTAATAGTAAGGTGTTATTTCTTAATACAAATCAAATGACAAGGAATCTGTATTATCATCGGAGTTTGTAACGATCGATCATGAGAAGATATTTTTCACAACTGTGAAACTAGAAATCAACACTATCGATCTAAGGTAACTCCTCAAATAACAGAAAGTCTTAACGTCTTTTCAGACTAAATGGAGTTTGAATTTTTTAATTGAAAATTTATTTTCTGAAAAAAGATCTTCTCCTTCTGTTATTTGAGGAGTTACCTTCGATCGATAGTGTTGATTTCCAGTTTCGTATAGTTATGAAAGATATCTTCACATGATCGATCGTTACCAACTCCGATGATCTTGTATTAAGACATAACACTTTGCTATTAAAACGTATTTCTGAAAAAAGATATCTTCCTTCGATCTCTCCAGTAGATTAGTGGTAAGAGCACCCGAATGGTAAGAGCACCCGAATGGTAAGAGCACCCGAGTGGTAAGAGCACCCGAGTGGTAAGAGCACCCGACCGGTAATCAGAAAACCTGTGGTTCGATTCCCAGCGGAGCGAAGGAGAAGATCTTTTTTCAAAAAATAAATCCTCATAATCTTGTAACAGCATCTACCCATCTCAAATCGTTAAAAAAAATGAGTCAAAGTAGGTGCCGCGCATCCGCAAAAAAGGGTTTTCCTAGCCTATGAAGACGTTACGAGTAATTAAGTCCTTTAAATCTTCTCTCTGTCCCTATCATGCCCCTCTCTTTCTACTTGTTATCCTATTCGTTCATGCCCTATCTGATCCTATCTTGGGATACCCTCCCCTCCCATTACTCCCCCTCCCTTATATCTTACCTAATCCGCCCCTCACTCTCCAACCCCTCAATTCCCCTCTCCAAACCACCCCAAATTTAACAGCCTCAACCCTACTTCTCCTTCCCTGTCTCAATCCCTGTATTCCCCCTCCCCTTTTACAGCCCCTCAATTCCCCAGCTCACCCTCTAGGGCCTCTAGGGCCTAGGCGACTCCATCCATACTTCCCCGTCCCGGGAAAGAAGTGCAACGAACGAACGGACGGTTACCCGACCTTATAAAGTGACTACTGCGGAGTGCAGAAAAATACCAGGAACCTTGGGAAAAATCTGCTTGCTAGTTAAATTCCAAAATTTTAACGAACAATCACTTGGGGGTGAGAAATCCCCTATTCTGAAAGCTTTTCTTGTAGTCTTATTTTCTTTGGGAATGGCTCAAATAGTAGCTCTGAGCATATAGAATTGAGACTAAAAAATTTCATTTCGTAAGTTTAGATGTTTAAAGTGACAACTGCGAAGCATAAAAAAATATTAAGAATCTCAAGAAAAATCAGCTTTCTGTTTAAATTCCAAATTTTAATCAAACAATCATTGGGTGAAGATGATGGGGGGATATGAGAAACACCCTTTGCTAGAAGCTTTTCTTATAGTCTGAATTTCTTCAGTGATTTCTCAAATTGAAGCTCTACGCAAATGGATTTAAGATTTTTTTTTTAAATTGGATTATTTTGTATCAGTGGATGGATAAAAGTAAGAGAAATGTGTAAAGTTTGGTCCATTTCTTATCTCGCCAAAAAAATATTCAAGCTAAAACACTGATGTTTCCCCTTCCCCCAAGAAAACAACCCTTCGGAGCACAGGAAGATAATGGGAACCTTGGGAAAAATCTGCTTTCTATTTAAATCTCGAGTATAAAAAATAAGAAAATTGAGGAAAATTCGGTTATATATAGAACCCTAAGCTGAAAGCTTTTTTTCGTGCAATTTTCTACGTGGATGGCTTAAATTGAAGCAGTTGGTCTTTGAATTATAAATTCAATTATAAATGAATGATCAATCAAATTTTTTGTATTATATTCCTCGTTTTTCAAAACAGTGATTGATAAATAAGAGAAATGAAAAAATTGGGGGTTTAGACTATAGTGAGGTATACCCTTTTTTAGTCTGATTTTTTCGGGTATGGCTCAAATTGTTGTTCTTGGTATGTAGAATCAAGATAGAAAATAATATTTGCTTTACTATAGTTTTCTTTTTTTTATGTAAGTGGTCAGGAAATGATTGAAAATGGGAAAAATGTTGTTATTTAGACCTCTTTTCCGGATGCTTTTCTTTTAGTCTAAATTTTCTCTGGCAATAGCTCAAATTGAAACTCTTGGCATGTGAAACTGCCATAAAAAATAAAGTTTACTATGTTATAATGTATTTCATATAAGTAGTTAAAGATAAGAAAAATGAAAAAAATTTGGTTATTTAGGGTCCTGTCCTAAATGCTTTTCTTTTAATTCGATTTTTTTCTGGAATAGCTAAATTGAAGCTCTTGGCATGTGAAACTAACATAAAAAATAAAATTTTCTATGTATAGTTTTCTTCATATCTGCAGTTAAAAAATAAGAAAAATTAAAAAAGTTGTTTCTATAGATCCCTATCGTAGATGCTTTTCTTTCAATACGATTTTTCCCGGGAATAGCTAAATTGAAACTCTTGGCATATGAAACTGACATAAAAAATAAAAATTGTCTATATTATAGTTCTGTTCATATCAGCAGGTAAAAAATAAGAAAAATTAAGAAAATTTGTTTTTTTAGTCCCCTATCCTGGATGCTTTTTTTAGTCCGATTTTCATCAGAAATAGCTAAATTGCAACTCTAAGCTGTGAAACTAACATACAAAATAAAATGCACTCTGTTCTAATTTTTTTTATATCGGTAGTTAAAAAATAAGATAAATGAAGAAAATTGGATTGCTTGAACCAATTTCCTGGATGCTTTACTTTCAGTCCGATTTTTCTCGTAAATAGCTCAAATTGAAACTCTTGGCATGTGAAACTAACATAAAAAATAAAATGTTCTATGTTATAGTTTTCTTCTTATCAGTTGTTAAAAAATAATAAAAATGAACAAAATTCGGTTCTTAAGACCCCTATTCCGAAAGCTCTTCATTTAGCCCTATTTTCTTTATAGACGACTAAAATTAGAGCTCTTGGCATGGAGAATTGGTATTAAAAAAATATACTGTGTTAAATTTTTCCTTTTTTGATATCAGTGGTTTAATAAAAAAAAAAGAAAAATTACATTTTACAATTTAAGCTCATTATTATTTTTGACCGAAAATCATACAAATGAATTGAATAAGGTGAAAAAAGTATAGTAGAGTTGGAAAACCACTCTCAGTCATTTATTATTCTGGAAATTAATATATTAAAATTATTATTAATATATTAAATACTCTTGTTATTCAAGAACTACCCATACAATATATTGTTTGTTGTTGAAGGGGTAGTTTGTCTCGCTTGAGTATACTATTTTCCAACTATATGATTATAATTTATGTTATTTTTTGATATTTTCAATTAATATTTAAAAGAATTTTATATGAGAATTTTAAAATTATTTTTTAAATACATCAGTGGAATTCGAAAGGGGTAGTTTGTGAGTAAGAGGGCCAATATAGCAGAAAATTCTGTAAAACGAAACAAGACATCTAATTATTCTCTTCGAAATTCAAAAATAAAGGAAAAAGAACATTATTTTTTTGTATCATGTAAGAAATTACAATTTTTTACATTCAAGGGTGGTTTATTTAATCTCAATGGTGTTTTTTACCATTTATATAGTGAATTGCATTCTTTCAAATATTGTTTTATACAATACATATTTTATATAAAGATTTTTACATTAGATAAGAAATGTATTAGTGAAATTTTAAAAATATCATTTTTAACCCTCAAGGGTTTTTAATTCTGCTTTTTCCTGAGTTAAGGAATCCAAATTACAAATTTACAACAAGAACATTTCTGATAAGAGTTAAATATTTATCTGGGTTAGCGAAGGTGAAAATTCTAAGTGCTTGATTTGAATATAAAATGAATATTTTATTTATTATTCCCAGCAACGGAATAAGGTATTATTATTTATTTTTATATTTTTATTTGCGCAAAAATCATTGTTATGAATATTATTCTCATATTTCTTTTTTTATTCCTTAGAAAGTGTTGAGTTAAAATTTAATAAAAAATTAAAATTGTAACGAATCTTTAATTGAAGAAACTCTTCCGAGATAATAGAAAAGCACTCACTCTGAAAAGAGGTAAAGTTTGAAAATAAGTTTTTTCATTTTAAATAGAATCAAACGTCTCGGATAAGACTTTATAAATATTCCCATTTTCTCTCATGTTTCCGAAGACTTCCAAAGAAACAAAGTTACAAAACTCAATTACACTTCTTCATGCTTGTAAAGCAACTGATTGCTTCTGTAATAAAAAAAAACACTTTTTTAAGAAAAAAAATTATATTTAGAGCTAGAGTTTATAACACGTATTTCTCATAGGAAAGAAGCACGTTTTTCTAAATTTTGTTTAAAATTTATTATTTTTATAGCAATTTTCTTTTGAAATAGAGATAGGTAGTCGCAGTTTTTTCTGAAATTTTTTACTCTTTTCAGGCGTTTTGTTTATAAAAAAATACTGAATAAACATCAGAAAGAATCATTTCTCACACAATCTTTTTCTTTTTTTAAATATATTTTTCTGAAATAAAACCAGATATTTGAAATATTCTGCAAATTTTCTGTATAGGTCATATCTAATGTAAATTTTCCTTAAATAGTTACTGAAGCCTTTTTGTTTTAAATAATATTTTTTAACCATTAGCTGAAGAGTAACAATACTTCATTAGGAAAAAATTGGAATACTTATTTTAAAATTATTCTTGTTGATGTTCCTAAATGAAAAGTCTAAGAAAAACTGGAAATTTCAAACCAAACTACAACTTTCTAGCATCATTCAAAAAGAATTATTATTTCACTAAAATTGAAAAGTGGACACAAATTCTAACACTTTAGAAAGAACCGAAATTTTCTAGCATTACTCTAAGTTATAAATAACAATAAATTGTTTAAGAAATTATTTTTGTTGAGTTGAATTGAGTTTTGCCTTGCTCTAACAATAAATGAAAATCGTTTTTTAAACAATCTCTTTCTTTTTCGTGGATACAGTTTTCTAAACTAAAGCCAGATATTTGAAGCATTATTCAAAATTCTATATGGAGAATATTAAATGTAATTTTTCCTCAAAGTACTTACTGAGAGTCTCTTTGTTTCAATTTTCATTTTTGGAACATGAGAAAACAGTAAGAATACTTTATACTGAAAAAATGGAACACTATTTCAAAAATGATTCTTGTTCATGTTTATTTATTTTTTGTTCATAACTAAAACTTTTTGAAGTTAAATATAAGCAATACTCAATTGTTTAAATAATTATCTTTCGTGAATTGCGTTAATTATTATTTCACTGTATGTGAAAAGTGGACAAAAAGTTGAAAATTTGCAGAAAATAAACCGAAACTTTCTAGCATTACTCTAAAAGAAAATTTTCATGAATAATAATCAATTGTTTATAAAATCATTTTTGCTGACTGGAATCAATAATCGTATCACTTCAATTAAAAAGTGCCTTAAAATTTAACAATTGTATTCTTGGTTAAAATGGATAGTCCATAGTTGAAAATTCAATAATTAAATTTTTTATTGAGAATTCATCTATTTTGGTTAGAAATTCAAATACTTGGTATTGGAAGTTGAACTACTTTGATAAACATTCATTTTACTGATTTAAGATTTAACTGTTTAGATAGAAATTTTTTCTTTTCTGGTTTGAAATTGAAATTCTTGTTGAAAAATTCAACTACTTGTTTTAAATTTGAACTACTTTGGTGAAAATTTATTGTACTAGTTGAAATTTCATCTCTTTGGTTGAAAACTTAACTATTTCGTTGAACATTAATTTTCCTAACTCAAATTTTAACTATTCTATTCAGTTGAGAACTGATCCTTTTTAGTCAAAAATTCAACGATTTAGTTGAAAATTTATACATTTTTTGTAAACTCGTATTTTTGGTAGAAAATTGCTATTCTTGATAAAAAATTTAACTACTTGTTTGAAATTTGAACTACTTTGTTAAAAATTTACTGTATCAGTTGATAATTCATCTCTTTGGTTGAAAATTCGATTATTTTGGTTGAAAATAAGTTTTCGTAAATCAAAATTTAACTATTCCACTATTAGTTGAGAAAGAATCCCCTTTAGTTGAAAAGTCAACAATTTGATTGAAAATATACGTATTTTGTTGCAAATTCATCTTTTTGGTAGAAAAATAATATTCTTGGTCGAAAATTCAACTATTTGTTTGAAAGTTGAACTACTTCTTTTTAATTAATTGTATTAGTTGAAGATTCATCTTTTTTGTTGGAAATTTAACTATTTTGTTGAAACTTATTTTTTTTCATAAATCGAGTCTTTCATTTGAAAATTTAACTACGTCACTTTTGGTTGAAAACTGATAGTTTCCAGTTTAACATTAAACTATTTGGTTGAAAATTAACTTTCTTGTTGGGATTTTAACTTTTTGTAAAATATTCGGCTTTTTATCAAAAATTCAACTGTTCTTAAAACCTCGTCTTTTTTTATTGATAATTCTATTATGGTATTTTTTTCTATCTTTATTGAAAAATCTTTCCTGACAGAAAAATGAACTCTTTTGTTTAAAACTTGTTGTTTCTTTTAGTTCGAAAATTCGTCTCTTTTGGTAGAAATTACATATTTTTTCGTCAAAAATGCAACTTTTTGGTTAAAAATTAATCTGTTTTGGTTGAGGATTTAACTATTTTATTGAATATTTATCCCTTTTGCTTGAAACTTAACTATCTGCTTGTAAATGCAACTTTTCGGTTGATAATTAATTTTTGAATTAAAAATTCAATCATTTAGTTAAAAAAAACATCTTCAAAACCAGAAAATTAAATATTCGGTTACCATTTCGACTATTTTGTTGAATATTTTATTATTTTGTTGATTTTTGATAATTCAATTATTTGAGTGAAAATTCATCTTTCTTGGTTGAAAATGTATCTTTTAACTTGAAAACTCAATATGGTGAAAAGTTGAAAATTCAATATGGTAAGATATGAAAACCCAATACGGTACCTATACATTAACTATATTTAACAAATGTATTCCTCTATAATTCCCCTATTTTTATGAAAAATCACCCTATTTCCCCTATTTCAAGAGCATTCTGGGCTATGAAGTCTGTTAAAATATTTCGTTTATAGTTTTATTTTAGGCGTTTATCAAATAAAATAGAAGAAAAACTGTTGACTTAAAAGGGGTGGTTGTCCCTAGGGCGGGCGGTTCAAGCTTTACGTGACAATCTGTGACGAAGAAAGGAGGGGAGTGGGAAAAATGTTCGAAAAAGCCATGAAGATGTTTTTGAATGGCCCCTCATGGGGTTTCTTGAGATCCTATAAAATAGATTTATGGGGATATTCTATGGCCCATTGTGAAGAGAAATATTAAGAGATACCTCAAAATACCTAATATAGATCATTCTGAATAAAATGTACACGAAAGGCTTTTTTTCTTATGGGAAATACTTATTGAACTCTAACAGATTTGGGGGCGGGGGCATAAAAATGCGATGATGACAAAATTTGGACCACTCTGTTTTATATACCACAAACTCTCATTACATTTGTATCCGAATTGGAAAATTCATTCATGAAAATTATAGCTCTACGTATAGTCCAATGGAAACTGCGCCTGCGGGGTAGGAAGAATGAAAACCGTTGGTGGAAAAAGAGGGTTGTATAATGAACGATCGGAAGGTGGGAGGGTTCCTTGGGGTCGGCCACACTAGTCTGGAATGGAATACGCAATGCGTAGAAAGTCACCCCTCTCATCGACGTGTCTGACTACTCAAAAAAACTGGGTCACCATCCCCTTGCCCAGAACGAAATAACAAGAGAAACGAAACATACTGATTTTCTGAACCGAGACCCTCCCTTGATATAAAACCAAAACTACATCCACACTTTTCCTCCCCTAAAGGAAATCCTTTCTCATGTTTATATTATCATGTTTTAAAATAAGTTACTTAAATTAGATCAAAATTAATTATTCAAAAAAGTGTACTTTTTCTAGAAGAGAAAGTATGTTTTCCAAATGGTACAAGTCGAAGTTACTAAAAAAGTTACGTAACATAACTTTATTCTTTACCTAAAACTATAGTTTATAAAAGTGTTGGGTAAGTTACTTTTTTTGAGTGATTAGTTCCAGTTACGTTACTTGACGAAAAAAGGTAACTTGCTACAGTGACGTTACTTGCAACTGTAACAAGTTACAGTTACTAGATTATGTAACTTTAAGTTATCTAAAAAGTTACTCTTTTCATTTCCTTAATTTTATAATTTAAGAAGCAAATTTACGAAGATGTTGGTACATAAAAACTTAATTTATAGAGAAATAGGCATTATTTGAAGTAAATAAAAAATAAACAATTTATTTCGGCAAGTGAACAACAATATATATTTAGAATGAAATTTCGCTGACTTTTTGTCATCAGCCATTAAAAATGAGTTTTCACATTAAATTTCAAGATAAAATCAAGACTCATATATT
Organism: Andricus quercusramuli; assembly: GCA_932178445.1. Taxonomy (NCBI): domain Eukaryota; kingdom Metazoa; phylum Arthropoda; class Insecta; order Hymenoptera; family Cynipidae; genus Andricus; species Andricus quercusramuli. The sequence continues at coordinate 47,135 of CAKNXH010063796.1, forward strand.
CAATTATAATAGTTCAAGTAACAATATTGCATTTTTAACAAAGTAGATTACTTTTTAATAAAATTGTTGAATTTTCAACCAAAAAGATGAATTTTTAACACAAGAGTTGATTTTTAAGCCAAAGGATGAATTTTCAACAAAAAAATTACTCTTAAATCTAATAGTTGGACTTTCCACCAAAATAGTTCAATTTTTAACAGAATATATGAATTTTCAACCGAATGGTTAAACTTTCATATCAAAAATATTAATTTTCAATAAAAAAGTAAATTTTCAACCAATGACTTGAATTTTCTGCCATTTTCAAACCAAAATGACGAACTTTGAACAAAAGAGTAAAATTTCCAACAAAATATTTAATCTTCAACCAAGCAACTGAATCATCAACAACGTAACTCAACTTTCAACCCAAAAGTTTAATTTTCAACCAGAAAAGACAAATTTTCATCACAATAGCTGAACTCTAAACAGAATTTTTTTTTCCCAAAAAAGATTAATTTTGAAGCCAAAAACAACACTTCTAACCAAAATAGTTTAATTTTTCACAATAAATATATGAGATTTTCTACCAAAAGACATAAATTTTGAAACAAAAAATCAAAATTTTGAACCAAGAAAAAAAAATCCACTGAATTGTTCAATGTTCATGCTATGAAGACGAATTTTCTACAAAACAATTACATTTTTAAACCGAAAATATGAATTATTAAGGAAAAAGTTACTTTTCCATTAAATTACCGAAAATTCTACCAAAATAGTGAAATTTTTAACCAAATGCATGAATTTTCCACCAAAATAGATGAATTCTGAATGAAAAATATAATAGTTGATATTATTTGAACCATAAAAGATTTTTATTTAAAATTAAACACAGTTCAATTCAACCAAAAAAGTCGAATTTTCAAAAAAATAGATGAATCTTCAAATAAATCAGATTAACTTTCTACATAAATAGTTAAATTTTCAACAATAACAAAATGAGATTTCTTACCAGAAGATGTAAATTTTGAATCTGAAAATCCGAATTTTGAACCAAGAAAGAAAAAACATTTCCAGTGAATTATTGAATTTCCAAGCCAAAAAGACGAATTTTCTACAAAGCAGTTGCAGTTCAAACCGAAAATATAAATTTTCAACACAAAATGTTGAATTTTCAATAAAACAAATGAATTAAAGTTGAATTTTTGACCAAATTAAGTGAATTGCAAACAAAAAATGTAGTGGTGGATATTATTTCAACCAAAAAATATTTCTATTTCAAATCAATAACAGTTGAAATCAACCTAAAAAGACCAATTTTCAACAAAATAGCTGAATGCTGAAACAAAAGAGATTAATTTTCTAACCATAAATAACACATAAACCTCTCCTAATAAGAGATATACAAAAAGAAACACAAAGTAAAATTAAAGTGAATAAAAAAATTTTGTCAGCCACTTCTTTAAAAATATGTACAGTTTTTTTGTTCCTACAGGGTCCGTAGAATACTGAAAAGTGTAAAAAATGACCAGTCATTAATTGTTAACTGCAAAAATATTATAAATAAATAGTCAAAATTAGCACTTTTTCTAGGTGAAATGCATTTTCCACTCATCTATTTTGAATATCAGAACAGATTTTTTTTAGGTACTTAAAACACCTCAAAATCTCTTTCAAATTTGTTGTTAGAATTTTTTCCCATGCTGTTTCTTTTAACCGCATTCAACCATAATGTGAAAATTTTAGTCCACCATATTTGATTGGCCATCATGAATTTTTTTAATGATAAATTTTAACTTCAGATTCGAATTCAGCAAACGAAGAAAACCCCAGAAAACAAATTTGCAAAAATTTTGGACGTAAAGGATAATATGTGAAGTTTCTAAAAAATAAATCGGCGTTGTCATTTTTACTGTTTACATCTGAAAATGTTTCAATTGGAAATCTATAAAATTAAAATAAATTTAATTTCAAATCTTCAAAATTGAATAATTTTCAATTTTTAATTTCAAAATTGACTTCTTGGTATATTAATCGATAATAGTTGATAATCGTTTTAAAAAACTCAATTGAAAAATTGATTATTTGGCTATTTTTCAGTATTCAAAAAATCCACTATTGTTATTTTTATTATTAATCATCAGCCGTTATCAGATAGCAAGATATTATTATTGCTATGTAATTTTCAGTATATTCCATAAAAAAAGAAATTTTTAGTTTACAAATGCATTTGACAAGAACGAATTGTTGACAACATTGTTAATAATTATCTCAATAGTGGATTCTCATCAATTTTCAGTCAGTTCTTTCTTTAGAACCAATTCAACAAACTTCAAATATTTTCGTGGCTATTGAACATCTTTATTGGATAGTTGCTTCATATTTTCTAGGCATTTTCAAATACAAAAATTTTAATTTTTTCAAATTGGACAGGAATTTTTGTTATGGAATTTTATTAGATTTCATTCAAGCAAAAAAAGAAGTTAAAATCGGATAACAACTTGTCTTCTGAAAATCAGTTTGTCCATGGACATTTTTTAGTCCTACTGTGGGACGGCGCAAGTTGAAGCTCATGGCACGTAGAATTGTGAAAAAAAAAATCAAATTTGCTGTATCATCCTGTTCCTTGTTTTGTTATTAGTGGTTAATAAATAGGAAAAATTATCATCATTAAAAAAAAGATGTCGGTTCCCTACCAAATCCTTCTTGATCGGCGCTTGCTTGCACGAACTGATTTTTAATAGTATCTTGTGCACCAAGGCAACGAACTAGTCTTTTTACGGCTGAGCGTGAGTTTTTGCAAACACGCGAGATCGTAAAAAGACTTCGCTGCTTCGGTGCATACGATATTTTATGTAATAAGAGTATGGTTTCCGAGTTTTCTCATAATATTACGTTTCAGGTTTAAGGTTAGTTTGAAGAGACAAGGCGCAGAATAGTGCGCATGGGTCAAAGTAACGAACGCGCATGCGCATTTCTCCCGGACAATAAAGAGCACTTTACCAGCCTAGGCCGGTAAAGTTCCAGCCAGCAAAGACCCACTTTGCTCGTTCAACCACGCCGAGATAACGAGGAAACCGTACTCGTCTAACATAAACATAAAAACAAGTATTTAGAACTTTTGTGAGGAAATAAATGAGAAATAATGTGCTTCATCAATTCCTTCTTGACTCTGAATGAATGCATCTATCAACCTAAGTTCGATGTGCTCGTTCATTCTAACCACGTTCGAGGCAGATCGTACACCCGACCTTCATTTTCCACCAGGAAGTATCATTTATATGCGGTGGAGGGAACTAAAGCACTTAATAAAAAAAAAACTAAAAAAGTCCCTTCTATTCACAAGATTGATGTGACCTCAAGTACCAGAAAAACTAGAATAAACAAGTTTCTTTTCAATTTCGTTTCTATATCTTCCTATACTGCTTCGAAAAATAAATCCAGAATAAAATTTTGTTAATTAGAGTATATCAAGTCGAGTAGAATTGAAGGGTGGCCGAAAAATTTCATTTTCAAAATTCCCTGACTTTTCTCTGATTTTTCCCTGACCAATTTTTCATTTTCCCTGTCCAATATTCAAAAAACTTAATTTCAATCTTGTAACATTTTTACCATAAAATCTTTTAAAAACGGAATAAAACAATTTTAAATATGAATTAGAAGATTTTCAATTTATTTAGTTATTTCATTCAAAAAAAAAAGATAAATTTTCCAATTGAATAGTCGAATTTTCAATCATAAATTTTTAATCCGAAATGGAGAATTTTTTGTCCAAATAGACGAATTTTTAACAAAACAGTTGAATTTTTGACCAAAGAAGATTTTTTTTAAATACTTCAATTTTCAACAAAATAATGAAAATTTCAACAAGATAAATGAATTTTTTACACAATACAGGAACATTCTACCTACGAAGATGAATTTTAAATCAAATAGTCGAATTTTTAAACAAAAAAGATTAAACTTCATCAAAAACGGTTAAATTTTCAACCCGAAAAGTTGAATTTTCAACAAAAAGATGAATTTTAAACAAAAAATATAATAGTTGATATTTCAACAACAGAAAGCTAATTTTTAACAAAATAGTGATATTTTCAGTAAAAGCCTTGAATTTCCAACATAATAATTAAATTCTCAACAAAATAGTTAAATTATTAATCTGCAAACATGAATTCTCCAATTAAAATACGAATTTTAAACCAAAAAAATTTAACATATATAACATTCTGCAGAAAAAAACGAATTTTCAACCAAATACAGGAATTTTCAAACAAGAAGTTGAATTTTCAACTAAATGCGATAAATTTTCAACCAAAAATGGACAAATTGAATTTTCAGTAAAAAAATCAATTTTGAACAAAAAATTCAAATTTTCACCCAAACAGATGAATTTTCAACCAAAATGATGAATCTATAACCAAAAAATAAATTTTTAACAAAGCAGTTTAACTTTGAACCAAAAAAGACAAATTTTCAACGGAAAAGACGAAGTTTCTACAAAACAGTTGGATTTTCAAGTCGCATATATTAACTTTCATCAAACAAATAGATAAAAAATAGTTTAAATTACAACCCAATAAAAGTTTAATTTTCAAGCAAAAAGGAGAATTTTTAACAAAATTAATATTTTTCAATCAAGAATTAAAAAAAGTTCATCCAAATTGTTGAACTTTCAAGCCAAAAGACATTTTTCTGTAGAACAGTAGAATTTTCAACTAAAATTATGAATCTTCAACTTGACTAGGTACATTTTTAGTTGGGAAAATAAATTTTGAGCAAAAAAAAACGAATCCTCAACCAAAGAGTATTAATTTCCAATGGAAGACTTGAATTTTCAATGAAATAATTAAATTTAAAACCAAATAGTTGAATTTTTTAACCTACAAAGATAATTTCTGAATCAAAGAGATGAATTTTTAACCAAGATGATTAATTTTTGTACCAAAAGAGATGAATTTCCAATAAAATACATGGATTTTTAAACAAATAATTTACTTTTCAACACGCAAGACGATTTTTTTGTACAACAGTTGAAGTTTCAATGAAAAAATATGAATTTTCAATGAAAAAATATGAATTTTCAATGAAGAAATATAAATTTTCAACGAATGTAATATTAGATATTTCAAAATAAAAAAGATTTTGATTTCAAATAAAAGGAACTCAACCAAAATAGACGAATTTTCAAACAAACTAGTTGAATCCTCAACCAAAGAAGATTGATTTTCAACCAAACATTCATTTTTTACTAAAATAGTCGAACTTTTAACCAAAAAGGATAACTTTCGAACAAAATTGTTGAATTTGCAATTCAATAATACAATTTTTAACTAAAAGTCTTGTAACCAATTTTTTTCGAATGGTTTAACTTAAGTCAATCTTGGATTATTTTTTCGGGAAAAACATTCCCTACAACTCTACTGTTTCCAGTTTCAAAAATAAGTAAATAATATTCGTGCCGAAATTTCGGTAGACGTAGCCATGGTCAAAGTTTAATAATTTTCCGAAAATTGTTAAGAAGCGATTATAGCAAACTTGTTTGCAAAAAATTGATTTAAAAAAAAAAATTAAACTGCAAAAAAACATTGACCAATAAGATTCTCTCCTTTTCCCTGATTTCCAGATTTTCCCTTCCCTACTGACAACACTAAAAAAATTCCTAGATAAATTACTTTCTGGAATTTATAATATTGTGAAATAGAAACTTGAAGTTGAATAATAAATGAGCATTTGTCGGAAGGCTACTTCAGTGTTAATCGTGCAAAAGTCGTGATTGATAGTCAGTTTATGGATTTCCTAAAGTCATGTTTATTGACTCAGAACGAATGAAAAGCATAATAACAGATCTTTCACACGAATACGCTCAACATGGGAACTCACATTTATACACTACTATCGGGTTCATACTAGAAATGAAGCACCAATCTTTATTTACGATTAACGTAAAAGTTCATAGTTTTAGTTCTGAAAGCACATAATATGAAATTGATCAAATATATACATTATCCATTAAAATAACATTGTTTTTTGTACCTATTGTAAACTGAGGCTAAGCGGCACATGTGGGGAAAGCGGCGCATCCTCGATTTTGCATTTTTGAGTGTTATTTGCGTCTTCTAGGTGAAAAATATAGAGAATTGTAACTAACAATTGGAACCAACAATTGTAAAAATCCAATTCCAAACCCTAGAAGAAGCCAAATCTCTTTTTAATGTGGAACTAAGAGTGCGCAGTTTTACCCCACATATGCGTCGCTTAGCCCCAGTTTACGTTAATCATCATGCAATATTCATGAAGGATCATAAAAATCTTTCCAGTCACCTTCACTGATTTTCAGCACCATTTTTTAAGACGATTCATAACATATTATAACATATAACATATAACATATTATTATTTAAATCAGTCACTTTTTACTGATTCAAATTCGGGTCGCATATAAAATAATACTATCATAACTGTTACAATCTTTCAACCAAATAAAACACAGTCAAGCAAACAAACTTTTATAAACCCCAAGAAAAAAATGTATTTACTTTGAATGAATAAAGTCAAATATGTCTTTGAAATTATTTATTCTAAAAGATATATTTTATTTGGTTGAGAGATCAGAACCTGGAGAGCGCACTTGATGTTTTTCGCAAATTACCCACATTTTTCTTTTTTTGAAATAAGATTTCAATTAAGAGTAACAAAATAATATTATAGAAAATTTGGTGTAGACCTTTAAAAATTTTTATATAATGAATTTCTTATCATTCTTTCGCGATTCTAGAAAAATCATTAGAGAAAACTATGATAAGAAACTCAGTATAGAAATAAACAGTGTTAAAATATTGAAAAAAATGATGCAAAAATAAGAGAAACTACTAAAAAATTATTTATTTATTCACTTGACGTGGAATTTTAAATTATTTTAAGGGATTTCTACGGTTTCCAACAATTTCAAGAGATATAAAGGAACTTACTAATTTGTGAAGAATTTTAAGTTATTTAAAAATTCCAAAGAATTTGGAGAGATTTTTTACAATTTTACAATGCGAAAAATTTTTAAATTTTCAAATTTACAATTTTAAGGATTTTTAAAGGATTTCATAAGAGTTACAAAGATTTCGACGGATTTCGAACAATTTCACGTGATTTGAGGAATTTTATAAGACATCCAAATTATTTTAACAGATTCCAAAGAGGGATTTTGAAGGTATTTCGAGATATCTTACAAAATTCAAAGAACTTTACTGATTCTCTGAATATTTAAAGTTTTGAAGAGATTTAAAAGATTTTCAGGGATTTAAACAGTTTTTTCAAAAGAATTTGAATGAATAAGTTTAATTCAATTCATATTTAAGGAATTTCAAATGATTTCTACTTATTGTCATTGATTATCACGATTTTTGATGATGTTACAAACTTTCAAAGAATTTTCATTTATTTTAAAAGATTTAAAAGAATTTTTAAGATTTCGAAAGATTTCATTTCAAGGGAAATTTCTTTAGAGAATTTTAATGAATGAGTTCAGATTATGTTATTTTTAAGGGATTTCGAATGATTTCTACCTATTTTGAAGCATTATTGCGATTTCTACAGAATGCAAAAGATTTCAAGGGATTTTAAGAGATTTTTCGAGAACGATAGAAAATAAATTAAATTTTATTTCAAAGGATTTCTACGGATTTCAACCATTTCAACAGATATAAAAAGATTTGTAAACTTTAGAAGGATTTTATGTCATTTCAAAAGATTTGAGAGAATTTTAAGAGATTTCAAAAAATTCAAGCGGTATTAAAGAATTTTTGGGATTCCCGAAGATTTCAAGGGAATTCAAAGAACTTTACAAGATTTAAAGAATTTCGTGGAACCTCCAACTATTCGAAAGAATTTGAATTAAAATTTTTAACCAAAAAGACGATTTGTCAAAGAAAAATTTAATAAACTCTTTAATAAAAATAAATAAATAAGAAAATAAATAAAACTTTAATAAATAAATAAAAATTTATTAAACAAAGAAAAAATTTTCAGCCAAGGAAGAAAAAGAGGGTGATCCAAATTGTTGAACTTTCAAATCAAGAGACGAATTTTCTGTAAAACAGTTGCATTTCTAACAAAAAAGAGATTGAATTCTCTTTAAAAGAAATGAATTTTTCACCTGAAAAGAGGAATTTTCCAAAAAATAATGGAATTTTTAATTCAAAAAGATTTCAGTTGAATTTTCAACAGTAAAATATGAATTTTCAACAGACAGTTCATTTTTCACAAAAATATACAAATTTGTAAACGAAAGTAATGACTTCTTTACAAAATTGTTGAATTTGCAATCAAAAAATAAAATGCAGATAATAAAATTGATTAAATTTCCAAAGATTTTAAAGACTTCTAGGAATTTTAACGGTATTTTTTAAAGCATTTCGATGAATGAGATTAATTTAATTTATATTTTAAGGAATTTCAAATTATTTCTACTTATTTTCTATACAAATCCGTTAAAATATCTATTAAATAATTATATAATGGATATTTGGCTAAATTTCTATACAATTTTGGGAAACGAAATAAATTTAATTTTAAAAGCCTTCTGCGGATTTCGACGATTTTGAGGGATAATAAGGAATTGAAACAATTTCAAGAGATTTAAGAGATTCTAAAGATTGTCAAAGAATATAAAAGGGTTTTCAAAGATTTTAACGAATTTAAAAGAATTTCGCAAGATTTAAGGGTTTCTACAGGACCCTCAAGTACTTCAAAGATTACAGGGGCTTTTACCAATTTCAGGGGATTTCAAGAGAACTTTGAGGAATACATTTATTTCATTTTAAATGAGTTGAAGTTTAATGGTGCAAAGTTTTAAGGTCGTATTATTTTCAAGGAATTTTTAATGATTTTAACAGATTTCTAACTATTTCAAAGATTTCAAACGAGTTTTGCTGATTTTTTAACAGATTTCAAAGATTTGAATGGATTTAAAAATATTTCTGAATAAGGCATCAAGGGTTTTTCAATAAAATTTCAAGCGAGTTTAAAAGTAGAAAGGAATTTCACAGATTTTGGCTGTGTAAAGTTTATTTTTTCATTTATTGTGTTCTAAAATAAATCGTTCCTTCGTAGTTTATCTCATTTTCAAATTAATTTCTGTGATATTCTTGTCGGATTTATTCCAATGCTGATTATCCAATATTAGTTTTCCATGTAATGATTTTATGTAATGAATTCTCTATAATCACGAGAAATTTATATAAAAAATTCATTATAGAAAAATCATTATATACCTGTACTGATTTATAATATTTTTGCGTAAGCCCAGTTTGTAATTACGCACGAAACTTGTTTTCATTCTTTTCGTCAATCTCAGCTTTTTGTATTACTCAATTCATTTTTCAGAGTTTTTTTTTAATACTGCATATTAATGAAAATAGTATAATTTTAATAATAATTAATAACAATACATTATCTGTTGTTAAGAAAATAAAACGGTTTTTATATCACTTTTTATGTAACTCAGGACCTACCAAAAATCACTTAAATAAAAAAAATATGTTTTTTTTTATTGAGCGCAAATTGAGTAATCAGGAAAGTGGGTAAAGTTTGGTTCGAAATCTGTATTCAGGGCAGAATGCAGCCTGTTCGAAATGTCTATAAAGCATCAAAAACTTTCTCACAATGTTTATGGGTCCTTGGAAACTGAGGGAGGTCTTTTTCCGGCCAAGTGAACCCAGCACGAACGTATGATTTATATATGGGTCATAAATGATGGGTACAGTGAAAAAGTATTAGTGCTCAGTAGGAAAAATGCTGATCAATAATTGCAGAAATTCCAGGAATTTTATTAATAATATTTTCAATTCGATTATAGCACAATAATATGAATTCCAGTAGAAAGTGCTGCAAGGGTCTATAAAATTGCTAAAAATGTTGCACTATTTAACATTTTCCGACATCAAGAATTGACAAAATAACAAATTTTCGACTGCAAAATTGACAATAAGATTTTTAATTTTCCAATTATGAAATTCTCGATTTTTGAATATCCGAATAACGAAATTCCCGACATGATACAAATACCGAAGTACAGAATTTTTGAAAAAAATGTTTGGTTTTTTTGTCAAATTATACAGGACCACAAAAAAAAAATTAACTGTTGGAAAAATATAAAAAATCTGTTACGGCTCAAATCATTAGTTCAATTTTCTCAAAAACATTTCGTGATAAAAACATAACATAAGAAGAAAGAATTTATAATTCAAGTTTTTTTTTTTCAATTTTATGATTAGGAAGTTTTTGTTGTCAGCAATTTTGAAGACGTCATCATTCTAATTCGGAAATTAAAAATCTTTTCGTCAATTTCTCATTCGAAAATTTTGTATTTCGTCAATTCTAAGTCTTTGAAAATTTTATATTGGAAAATATTTTCTATCAGGATTTTTCATTTTCGTTAACTTAATAGAAGTTTATAGAATTTTATAGAACATCATTAAAAGATAATTTCATACATGATTAATATATTTGTAATTCTAAAAATGAAATTTTTAAGTTCTGTCAAATTACATATCATAAGTGAGATATTGAAAAATATTTATGAATTTTAAAAACTGTTGACATGTTTAACAAGTTTGACCTATTCAAGTAAGGAATCTTTAATCGGAAATAAATTTTGTTGCAGAAACGCATTTTATTTTTTAGATAGGCTTTGAAACCATTATGATAAATTTGTTCGCCAACTTAAGTTTGATAATCGAACTGATAATATTTCAAACACACAGAAATGATCATTTTCATTATTAGATTTAAATTTAGTTAAATTAAATACACAAACAATTGAATAAGGATCTATTCAATTAAAAAGAAATATTCCATAAAAGCAATATTTAAATCAACAATTTTATGTAAAGTAGACATAAACACGTTTTATTGAAAAAATATAAGGATTTTAATAATCTTCCAAATTTTGTGCCAATGATTTTGTGTTTTGACTTAAATGTGATTAGATCGCGATTCAAGAGATATGAGCAAAAATTACCTTGCTGTGGCCAAAATTTATATGTTAATTATTTTCAGTTTTTCCCGATTTTTTTATAGAAGACCTCCAAGTTTAATTAATATTTCTTCTATTAAACGAAAAATTGGGGAAAAAGGGTAAGAACCTTATTAAATCTTCAGCTAAAGAATGTTTTTTATTAAAAACGTAGATTTAATTAATTCCTTAGTTTGTTTAGAAAAACACTTTTTTAAGTTTATAGAAGGAACAAAAAAAAGATATGAGAAATAGTAAATTCAGGGAAATGTATAAATAAAATGAGAATGTAATATATTAAAAATTTATTTTTGCATACTCTCCTACTAATTTTTTTATTTAACATAAAAATGATTCCATCCAAAATTTAATATCATGATAAAGCTACTCCACTGGAAAAGCCAAATGAGGGACATTTGGACAGTTGCCATGGCAATATTGGTTGCATGTTTGGAACAGGTGACTAATTCCTAGCTGGAAGAAATTAGGTTTTTCCCAGTAGGGAATTCCAAAGAAATAAGGATTTAAAGATTGAAATTCAAAAAAATAATATTTAAAACTTAAATCATATCAACAAAATGGAAACGAACGCAATTAAATTCTCCGCCAAAAAACTATGTTTCTTTTTAGAGAAAACAGTTTGGATGAAAGATAAATTTAATTTTTAAGAAAAATATGAAGTTTGTCTAACGAATTGATAAATTATATTAGTTTTAGTTATCGCTTGTCATTTTTAATGGAGAAGATTGTTACAAAATATTGAAAGTAAAATTTGGGAAAGTCTATATAGAAAAATGTAGGTATAGCACTTTTGCAGACGAGAAATTGATTTTTCTGACTTTTGGAAGCAGTATTTGACTTCCCGAATCTCAAAAACACAGCAAGTGTCTTTACTATAATTCATCCAAATGGAATTTTTCTCGAAAGTTTTTTAGCAAAATAAGGAGAACTTATGCTCCTCATCAGAAGAGATATCCACTATTTTGAAAAGGACACTTTTGTCCCTACCCCACTTAGTTTTCAGCCTATCCAATGCAAATTTACACACAAAAATCGGCCAAATCGTGGAGCAACAGTTTTTCATCAGCAAGGTGTCTTGCTGATGAACATAGGACCCCAAGATTTTCCGTCAGCCCTAAAACTGAACAAAATCCCCTGCGATCAAGTTCAACCATCATCTCCATTCCAGGCCGTTGGCCAAAAAGTGTGCGCTCTCCATTAAGTTAATGTTTGATAATTAACATAATAAAAGATGGTGAAATTTGAAACTCACAAGAATACGTCCAGTGGTGGTTTGTCCGGAAATGAGCTCGCCGGCCCAGTCTTTGGCCTCGGTCATAAAAGTCCCCTCAAACTCTTTGTTCTGGCGGGCCGCCTTCTGCTCCTTTTGCTTGGGGTCATTTGGAGCAACCTCTGGCTCCTTTCGGCAGCAGAGGAAGGCGAAAGCCCTCCAGAGCAGGACGATGAGCAGCCCCGCGAGGAAGGTGAAGATGCTCGAGAGGACGAAACACCACCATTTCCGAACCTTGAGGCAGTCTTCCGGGGGCTGCTCGGTCGTCTCGTCATACGTCATCCCGGCAGCAGATCTCTGCTGGCTGCCCCCGGGTCATACATTCACCGTCCCCAATGACCAGCCAGCAGTCTGCTCTTGATGCGCTTCATAATGTTGCCGGATCCACGGCCTTGACTGGCGAGATGCTTCCCGATCAAAAAATACCACCTGACTTCTTCTATCACTTCTTCTCGTCACTCTTCATTGCTGTCACTCCAGGCTTCGGTCACATTATCCTCATTTGATTCAGTGTCGACACTTCCGGATCCCTTATCCCTTGCCACCCTCTTGGCACCTTCCTACCCTCCTTGGTGACCTCTTCTCTGTTTGATGTCTCACTCGCTGATAGACACCCAATTCTGACAGTAACCCAATTCTGATAGTCACCCAATTCTGCTAGTCACCCGATTCTAACAGCCACCCGATTCCACTAGCAAACTACTCAGCAGCTGCGGTGGCTTAGTCCTGGTTCTTATTTCCGGGTAGCACTTCCGGAGAACATGCACTTGCGGCTCCCTCACCCCGAGAATCCGCACTGGCACCAAGAAATGCGTCAAAGTGTTTGTCCCGGGCAGAGGTGCGAGAACGACGCGAGCTGTGAATGACGACTACGCGTTTCCGTTACCCATTCGCAATTCGACTTGATGCCACCGCCGCGCCGATCATCACCGAGGACGACTACGACGACAACCAAGTGTCCCGACGACCATACCACCGCTCCGCAGCAATCAATACGCAACAATGGACCGGGACCAATAAGCTCGGAGCTTTTCCTGACGTAGACGCAAGCTCTCTCACTTGATCTGAGTTGGCGTCTCTCTCGGAGTTTGCCCCTCTCTCTCTGGCTGGTGGCTCGATTATTGGATTCGGTCCCTCTCTGGTGTCGTGTCACTGTTGCTCTCCAACTGGGTGTATTGCTCTCGGTCTCTCTTACCCTCTCGCAAGCCCTCGTGAGCTTCCATCCCTCCCAGTGAGGAGTTGAGACGACGACCGAGAGTGGCGCTAGTGATTAAGGTCTGCGCGTTTTGGGATCACTTAAGCCAGACGATGGTAAAAAGCTCCACGATGCACAGTGGGGCAAAAAAAGTTCTTCTGGACAAATTACTCTAGAGCTTACAATTTTTATCAGACTTGAGCTTTAATTTTTTAAAACGAAAGCTAGTTGAATTTTAAAGAGATTTGAGCCAATTTTTGAAAATTTTGTCTCATAATTTTTTTTAACAAAAAATTTCACATTTTCTTTTTATTAACGATCATAGTGTCTTTGAAATACTTATATTTGTGCGAAAAATGATGATATCAGTGAAAACACCCCTTACGAATAATATTCAGACGAAATTTAAACCAATTTGGTAATTTTTAAATCAGGCCAATTTTTTTTTTAGTTCATTTGATAAAACCCTAAAATAGAATCAAAAACATATATTCCAACAGATTTCACAGCCTAAGATTGGTTTAAAACAGGGGAAATAGGGTGTTTTTTCACAAAAATATGAGAAAAATTCTCTGAAATAAAATTAATGTGTAGTTAACAATTTGAATAAACTTAAGATTTCAAGTCAGAATATATTGAATTTTAAATAAGAGAATTAAATTTTCAACCAAGAAAAATTAATAATCTACCCAAGAGATGATTTTTGAACCAAATAGATCAATTTTCAAAAACAAACAATTAATTTTGGATAAAACAGTTGCATTTACTCCTGAATAGTTGCATTTTGAACCTAAAAAAACGAATTTTCGACCAACTGGTCGAATTCTCAAAGAAAAAATAATTAACTTCAACTATAATCAGTTGTATTTTCAACCACATAGTCCAATCTTCAAGCCAAAAAGATGTCTTTTTTAGAAAATAGTTGAATTTTTAAAGAAAAACATTTCTACCAAAAAAAGATGAATTTCTAATACAAAAAATTGAATTTTCAAACCAAAAGGACGAATTTTCAACAATGCAGTCGATTTTCGAGCGAAAAGATGAATTTTTAAGAAAATAGTTCAATTTCCAACAGAATCATTACCTTTTCAAAAAAATAGTTTAATTTACAATAAAATAATTGAATTTTCAGCCGAAAGGTCGCAGTAAAAAAGAATTTATTTTAGAACAAACAGTTGCATTTACAATATAATAGTTAGATTTTTAATCCAAAAAAACAAATTTTTATAACGATTACAATTTCATATTTTTTTAGCAATTTTGTATTTATATTTTTAATAACAATTTAGTATTTAACATTTTTACAACAGATTTTATAACAATCTTTTAACAATACACCTGAAGGACGAATGTTCAATAACACAGTTGAATTTTCAACAAAATAATTAACGTTTCAACACAATAGATGACTATTTAACAAAATAATTCAATAATTAAACAAACTAATTCTCAAAGAAAAATATTATTGAATATATACTTGAAAAAACAGTTGAATTCAACCAAAAAGGACAAATTTTCCACAAAATAGTTGAATTCTCAATCAAAACAGATTAATTTTTAACGAAACTTTTATAAACTTCAATTTAGTTTAATTACTTCAAATTTCAGAGTTTAATTTTCTTTATTAACTATTAACTTTTACAACATTTTTATCCTCTTTCTTTCAAACCAATTCTCAACCATAAAACAGGAATTTCCAAAAACAAAACTTTTTTTCAACCAAATAGTTGAGTTTTCAACTAAAAACGATTAATTTTCAATCAATAATGAAATACCTATATTTTTATTTTAAAAAAAATTAATTTGTAAAAAAACGGATTTTATAACAAATTATTTTCACTTAGAACCAAAGAGATAAATTTTCAGCTAATAAAATTAATTTTTAACAAAGTACTTTCATTTTCAGCCAAGAAGTTGAGTTACTTGGATTAATTCCGTTGCAAAAATAAAATAAGCCTATTGAAAATTGATGAAAATCTGTATACTTTCAAAAAAATAATAAATATTCTCACCTGACAAAGTTTCTTAATAAATAAGGACCTTTCTGAGTCACTGGCTGTCGATGTCGTAAAAAAAACCACATCCTTTTCTTGACAAGTAGTCAAGCTGTACATTTTTTCATAAAAATGTTCATAAAATAAAGGATTATTTTTGGTTATTAAGGTATCATAAGCGAAATATTTTCCTAAGTAACTTAAAATGTATTCCATTGAAAAAATACCGTTTGAAAATTGACAAAAATTTGTATTAGGCTATGAAATTTATTTAAACAATTAACAATTATTATCAACATGAACAAGTTGTACATATGATACATTTCTGATCAATTTTTTAATCAATTATTTTGAAGTATCAAGGTTTTTAGAGCGAGAAATGGCTAACCTATTCATTTGTTTAATTACTTGTTTATCACATTGACAATTATATTCCGGCTTCATTAAAATGGTAGCTAAGGATTGGATCACATATATCCCAAACAAATAATTGGAAAGTAAAAGCCTCGAAGTATTTTCAATATTAAAGTAGGACTTTCACTCATTAAATGATTATTATTAAAATAAACAAATTTTTTCAAATGTTGTAACATGTTAATTAGTGTTTCAAAGGAGTGTCCCGACTGATATCATGATGTTTTACATCAATATAAATAGTTGCATAAGAATTGGATTGTTCATAAAAAAAAAATTGTCTTTGGTGTTGAATGAAAAATTGATAGACAGTCACAAACATGATTGAAAAGTTAACAATAACATAATAATTGTTATAAACAGTTTTTGTGGCAAAGTATTCATAAGACTTTTTCAGATTTGGATTTTCCTTGGTCGTCGGAATTGCTGCAAATATTCCTCGAAATAATATATGCTTGATATTAATCAGTACAATATAACAATTTAAATTTGTATAAACAAATTCGACATTTTTATCCTTTTGAGTAGAAAAACAATTTTTCACGCACTCGAAGGATTTGAAATCATTGTAAGAATGACTGCTAGTCACAAAATATTCAAAAGGTTAACAATAAAAAATCTTATAAACAATTCGTGTGAACAAATATTTAAATTGAAGGTTTCTTCAGATTTTAATTCAAGATTAAGATTAAATAATTCAACATTTTGGTAACTTCACGTAGAAGAAAATAGTTCTTCCCATTTAAATAGCTTGAGACTATATTGGAACTCTATGTTAATCACAAGTATTAATACAAATGTATTGATAAATATTTTTATAAACAATTCATCATAGTTATCATAAAATTTGAGCATGCAATGTTGTCATTCTTTCATAAAAAACTCAAGCTATTTTGATTTAAAAGCTATTTTTCCAGGTGAAACTGCTAAAAATAATAATGGCTATTACTGACTTCTTAATTATTTTTGTTATTAAACGACCCTCGAAACTCTTATAAAATCCCTCAAATATCCTTTGAAATATTTGTAAATATCACGAACCCTCTGAAATTTTTTGAAATCTTTTTCAATGTCCCAAGTTGTTGTAAATCCAGGAATTTTTTTTTGAATTTTTTAAAATTCAATAAAAATATTTCAAACGACATAATAACCGAAATATTTGGAATTATCATCGAGTCCTCGAAATTAAACGAAATCCCTTAATTCTTGTGAAATTCTTTGCAATTTATCGAAATATTGTAAAAATATTCAGAATTTTTTATACATATTTAAATCCGGTGAAAGAACACTTGAAATCATCCCATACAAATCTTTGGAAATCTTTAATATTCTTTGAAGTCCGTCGAAATCATCCAAGAACACCCTGAATCCTCTTAAATCCTATAATTTCTTTCAGCATCTTTCAAATTCTTTATGAAGTTTAAGAAATTCTTTGCAGTCCCATAACTTTTACTTCAATTAATTAAAATTTTTCTTTCATTTTAACATTTTGGTAGTAGACGGGGTTTAAAATTTAGGGTACGCTTCTTCGAGACAAGGAATCAGATCTTTCAATAAAGAAAAAATTTCACTTCAGTCGATAAACTTTAATTTGTTTGAAATTAATATTTTCTGGATTTGAAATAACAATTGATTATATCAACTACCTAATTTTTAGGCACAAATCTCTTATTTTTTGCAACCAAAAGAAACGTTCATTCGCTTAGCTAATATTTTACTAACTGAAATAAATATTAATTTGCAGAAAAAATTTCGTACTTTTGGTAGAACCACTTCTTCGTATCAAATAAATGTTTTATATATGGGACGCATTCAATTCGATCAATAAATTTCTAACGAATTCAGTCTACCTATGTATTTAAAAGCTATAATAAATCAGTTTCCATTGCATTATATATTAATTCTCTAAATTTGTTTTGTATTTGAGTCCTTGTTGTTTGTTTCTTTGGTGTATTCTTATGTTTTAGATTCAAATAAAAAATAAGGGACATCCTGATATGATTACAGGTAGATATTGAGAACTTTTCATTTAATGCTACATAGTTTGGTTATTACAGTACATTACATATTACATTGCATATTACACTACATATTACACAACATATTACATTACATATTGCATTGCATATTAGATTGCATATTACATTACATATTACATTACATATTACATTTCATATTACATTACATATTGTACATTATCACATTACATTATCATATTACATTACATTACATTTACACATTACCCCCCTAAGAAAAGACCCTACTAATTATATACCCCAGTGGCTGCGCCCGTCTTTCAAATATCTGTACTAGTATATTCACCTACAATATTTTTTTTTGCAGTAAACGAGGAAAATCGCAGTAAAACCTGTGTATAGTACAACGGATTGTAGTTCGTCCTGGCGTGGAACGAATCATACATAAAAAATGACTGAAAAAAGTGGTTAGTTGGGGCAACTAATTAATGGTAGTGCTATTTTATTAGTTGGGACCGAGACTCGAACTCTCGTCCCACTAGTGCTGAGGTTTAGAGGCGAGCATGCTAACCGCTAGACCACAGTCATATTCTCCTTTAGTTCTCTTTCCACTCTTTTTATCGTCTTCAGTTTCTTCCTGGTCTGAAAATGAAGCAATGTTCAATTTGAAAAATATACATATCTTTTGTGAAATACAAATGAAAAAATACACTAGAAAATATAGTGTGAAATTCGCATGTAAAACATTAAACGTACTCACAGGTGATTATAAAATGCAACATGCAGCCACTTTATCGTCCTTCGTGCATGGTAGAGCTGTTTTGATAAATTTTATTTACGCCTTGCATTCATTAGCATCTTTCAAGTTCTTCGGTTTATTACTTCATTTTGGTGTTTTTTTTTTCAGCTTCCAAAGCATATAGTGAAGATCTATGACAGCTTTTCCTATTTTGTCCCACCTAGCTGTTTCGTCAGTGCCAACTTTTGACACATTTTCAATTTAAATCCTTATCCTTTATATTAAAAATATTTCCAATACTCTTTGTGGTGTATATTCGTTTTCCGGAAAAGTACAGAATCTAAGGATTCTGATATATATAAACATTTTTTTAATAAATATTATATTTATGATAGAAACGTGTGATGCTCTATGCTCTATAAAGCATCTAAATCGAATAACATCGATTGATGATTGTGATAAAATTCCGTAAATATCAACTACTAGTCTAAGCTAATAGTTTGATACAATATTCTCTTGTAAGAATGGCTTTCCACATTTTATGCAAAAAATAGCATTCAAAAATTGGGAAGAGAATAACACATTGCATAATAGAAACTGCTTTTGAAAGAGTTTGTGAAACATGTTTTTTCCTGGCATTGATTTTTGTAGAATTTGTTTTTTGTATTTTCGCTGCTTTTTAATTTCTAAAGAAGGCATATATTAGGCAAAAATTATCATTGAATCAAGAAAATATCGGTATGAATACGGGAAGATTTTCATTGCTTCAATATTAGCTCTTTTTCCCGTATACATTTATATGTCTTCGTTTCTAATATGTGAGTAATAGTACTTCAATAATAATCAATTTTGTCAAAAGAGTGAATGAGCAATGTATGATTGTTTAACCAAGGATTCTTCACCTTATAAAATAATTCTTACTGTCGAGTTGAAAAAAGGTATAAGTAACTTGCTATTTGAGAAAAATAACATTGTAAAAATCGTTTAATTCATCTAATTTCTTCGCGTATACTCACCGACAGTAACTGCCACGAAAGCAAGGATCAAAAACTTCATCATAGACGTATAGGTATATAAATATACCAGAAAAATCAGAAAGTAATATTTTTAGAAGAAAAAATCACGTATCTACCTCTTTTGGTACTGATGTCTGGATGATAAGGCCGGGCCATTTATATACTGAGCTTTTTGACACAGTAGCCTTCAAACCGTGGACAAATTAAACATTTATAAACCTATCCCCTGTATTCACTTTGCATTTATCTTTAATGGAAAACACATCCACGAATAATTTTGGTTCTTATCAAAGTTTTATTGCCGAATTTACAACTTGACTTGAATAACATAAATTTCAGCTAGAATTAAAAATTCCAGGAATTTTTTAATACGATTTTTTTTAAACAAACAAGTCGGAATAGGTACTCCATTGATAAAATCGCGGTTGTACAACAATTTCAGCTTCATTGAAACAAAGAGAATTATAAAGGCAATATTGTGAAACTTGTAAATAGGCTTCGCCACCTCCACCAAGATAATGAAATTACAAGTCACTGCTTAAAAATGAGGAAACGAGAATTATTTTTGCACACATTATATAATTCTTCTCACTTTATTACCGTCACAAAGAGTCCCTCCAATTTAAATTCTAAAGTCACTCCAGGTCCTCTAGGTAAGCCAATGAAGTAATTCGTATTCTTTTGGTGCCATAGACGAACAATACGGTGAAAACCAAAGAAACAAAGTGTCATAATTATAAACGGGTTAATAATTCTTCATCAGAATTATGAATGTAAATTTCATTGATAAAAATTCTGATGTGTACAGTACCAAAATACTTCAATAACAATGCGAATATAATATTTTAAGTTATAAGAATGGTTCCAAGATCCTTGATTAAAGAAGAGAGTCTTCAAATCATTGGAACAGCGTTTGGTTTTAACCTTCAACCTCAAGGCCCCAGGAAGTCATCGGTAAGAAGGAGGAAGATCTTCTTGGTTCTGCGTTTGGGCGATCCTAACGACAAAACGAAAAACTAACATCCTTCAGGACCTAAGTTCACATTTTAAGAGACGCCCACTATTAGTGGGAGATGAATAGTGAATAGTGGACAATAGTGGACATCTCTTTACCTGGGGACTTGGGTCCTTGAGGATGGTCCCAGCTGAAAATTCCTGTACAGGAACCTCGGAGGATCTTGGATATGTTCCTGCACACGATTCTGCACACGTATCTCCACAGGTAATCTGGATGGTTCCTGTACAGGAATTTGTCAAAGGAAACTGTACATGATCATGTAATGGAACCTGCGCCGACAAAGGAACCTTTGAATGATGGAGTAAAGGTTCCTTTATCTTTGCAGAGTAAATTGAGGCGCGGGTTCCTGTATAGAAACACGTATGGAGTCCTTTACAGAAAACAGAAGAAAGCTATCGAGAGAGCCAAGCCACTAGCGAACCCTCGCGGATTATTTCCTATGCAGATTCATGTATAGGATCCTGAACAAGGTCCTGCACATGCACCTGCGTCTCAAATAACTCTGTGTATGCACCTCTACAGGATCATTGAAAGGTTAGCTTGCATATAGGTTCCTTTGCAGGATGATGAACAGTTTCCTTTGACAAATTCTTTTACGGGAACCATCAAGATTACCTGTGCAGGTTCGCATCCAGGAACATGTCCATGATCCACAAAGGTTCCTGCACAGGAATTTTCAGCTGGTGTAATCTTCCGTTTTGTCGTTGGGATCGCCCAAACGCAGAACCGATCAGATCTAGGTCCGCCGTGGCCGGTTAAAATCATAGTTACTTACGAAAGCAAAAACTGCTGTATTGTACATCTATGCTTTAAAAGGTCGCATAAAGGCTTTTGAGTACTTAAGAATGTAGTCAGGGTATAATTTGGTAATCCAGTGTAATTCGGAGTAATCCACTTGTAATCAATTCAATTCGAAGTAATCTACGTCATAATCATAATCCAAAGTGTTCCACTTGTAACACAATTTATTTCCTTAATTGAAAGTTCTACCATATTGATGAAAAATAGTTTTCTTAACTGAAAATTGAACTATTCCATTTTTAGTTGAAAATGTATCTCTTTTAGTTGAAAATTCAACGACCTGGTTAAAGGTTCA
This sequence comes from Andricus quercusramuli, assembly GCA_932178445.1. Taxonomy (NCBI): domain Eukaryota; kingdom Metazoa; phylum Arthropoda; class Insecta; order Hymenoptera; family Cynipidae; genus Andricus; species Andricus quercusramuli. Next base: position 68,858 of record CAKNXH010063796.1, read on the forward strand.
ACTACTTTCTCACAAATTTAATTTCTGGTTAAACATTTTTAATTTTAGTCAAAAAGTGAAAATATTTTTGTTGTCATTTCAACTATTTTGTTGAAAATACACTTTTTTGTGTGAAAATTAAGTTTTCTCAATGAAAATTTAACTATTTCATTTTCGCTTAAAATTCGTCTTTCTTTTTTGAAAATTCTTGTATTCAGATAAAATTTCGTTTTTTTGGTAGGGTATTAAGATTTTTGCTTGAAAATGTATCTTTTTACCTCAAAATTCAACTATTTGGTTCAAAATTTATGTATCATGTTAAAAATTTGTCTTGTTTGGCAGAAAATATTCTTTTATACACCGCAGGCATGATTCGCGCGTATCACGTGCCTGTTTTCAGGCACTTAAGTAGCCCTTTATGGGTCAGTGGTGGGAGCAGTACAATAATGGCCTCATTATTGTACTGTACCATAATGGCCTCATTATTGTACTGTACCATAATGGCCTCATTATTGTACTGTACCATAATGACCTCATTATTGTACTGTACCATAATGGGGCCATTATTGTATTGCTCCCACCAATATCCACTATTCATTATTGTCCACGTGTCATTGGAGCTTTGAAGCAATACTGATTGTACATGATAAACCTACAGATAAAGGGAGATGTACAGAGGCGGTCAGGGATGGGTTGGGAGGGGGGGGGGGGGGGAGGAATAAAAATTTTGAACATTTTGGATATTTTTTAATGGAAATTCAAGAAATTTTTAGAAATTTTTGAAAATTATAGATATTTTCAAAAATTATTCATATCCCCCAAAAAATTTGAAATTTTCAAAAATATCCAAAATTTTCATATTTGCATTGCAAACTGAGACGCGGCGTATAATGACCGACTTAAGTTCCTTGGCGCACAATGTACTATTCTTTTGTTGAAAATGTATCTTTCTGGCTGAAAATGGTTTTTTTTTTTTTTTTTTTTTTTGTTTTTTATTTGGGAAAGTTTGTTTTTTTTAATTAAAATTTTAATATCCCATTTTTTGTAAATTTATCTTTTTTAGTTGAGAATTCAACTATTCGGTTGAAAATTTAACTATTTTGTTGACAAATTGTCGTTTATTGGTAGACAATTTATTTTTGAACAGAAAATTTAACTACTCTAGTTAAAGATTCATAATTTTAGTTGACAATTCATCTATTTGGTTCCAAATGTAACTGTTTTGTTGAAAATTTGTTCTTTCTAAAGAACTAATTTTTTCAATTGAAAATGTAATTATTCCGTTTTTGGTTGAAAATATGTATTTTGTTGAAAATACTTCTTTTTCGGTAGAAAATTGATCTTCCTGGTTCAAAATTCATGTTTTTGTTGGAAATTTAACTACATTTGATTGCAAATTAATCTGCATTGCTGAAAATAAAACAGCTTTCTCAAAAAGTATCCTTTTGGTTGGAAAATAAACTTTTTTCTGGAAAATTCGTCTTTCCCGTTGAGAATTCAACTATTTTGTTACAAAAATCGTTTTTCTTATAAATTCAACTATTTTTGTTCCGAAATTGAAATCTTTTTTGACTTAAATATCAGCTATTACATTTTTCGTTGAGAATTCATCTAAACAATTTGGTTAAAAAGTCATTTCGTCTTGCCGGAAAATATTCCATTTTTATTGTTTTAAAATTGTCCTATTTTCGAAACTTCAATATGTAAACATTAGATTTTGCGATTCTTCAAATCCAAAAAAAAACATTTTTCAATTTTGAATGCCTCGGATAAGAAATGATACAATTTCAACTCTTTTATAACAAAAATAATTTTCGACAAAATAGTTCAATCCGCAACCTAAACAAATTAATTTCCAACCAAGCAGTTCCATTTACAACTAAAAAAGGTAAATTTTCAAGCAAAAATGTAATCATTGAATTTTCAGTTTAAAAAACTCGTTTTCAAAAAAAAAATGCATCCAGTTGAATTAAACTAAAAAAGTATTTTCATGTTCATTTGTTCATTTGTTTTGAAGGTTATATAAATATATAATTTTCTTAAGATTCTTGGGAAAATTCAAAACAATATTCAGATATGTCGATCAAGTATTTTATTTTTTTATTTTTTCGGAATTTTGCAAAATTTTAGGAAAAATTCGAATAAGTTTGAAAAATATTAACGGCTCTTAGAAGTTTAGAAGAAGAAGATGAAGAAGAAGATTAGAAGGCAATTTTTATAAATATCTTCTAAATTGACTCAAACTATATCTAAAATTTTGAAAAATCCTCCAAAATTATAAAAATTGCCTTCTAATCTTCCACATATTTTCGACATTTGTAAAAATGTTTTGAAATGCTTTGATACCTTTTTAAATTTTCTTTAAACATTCATTCTACAAAGTACAAAGTCATTAAAAAGTTTCCCAGAAATCTCAATAAAAGATTTTTATTTTCATCAAGCCTGTCAAGCTTCTTAAAAAGCTTGGAAAGTTTTGTATGAAATCTTCAAAAAATTACATTTTGTTAAAAATTTTTGGAAATCTTTTCAAATATCAAATTATTTTTTAAACATTTCCAAAACTTTTACACTTTTTAAGTAACTTTTAAAATTATTTGAATTTTCACAATATTTTTCTTAAATTTCTGAAAAATTGAAAAAATTCTCTTCGAATCTTCCAGATTTTGTTATGACATTTCTGGAAATCTTTTCAAATCTTTCTAAGTTTTTGAAAATATTCTCTTGAAATTAGTTTTTGAAAATAGGAAGTCAGTTTAAATTTTCACATGAATTTTAAGAAAAAATTTTCATGATCGTGAAAACTTTCGGAATCCTTAATGAGCTTCAAATTTTCACATTCAAATATTAAAAAATGAACATTTTCTAAAACTTTTTAAAAATGTTCTCAACTTTTTAATTGATTTCAAATATTTTTAATACTTTAACTGTCTCTTAAACTTACTTGAATTTATTGAAGAAAAAATAAAATCAGTTTAAATTTTGCAAGGAATTTTATGAAATTTTAAAGCAAATTAAAAATTTCTTAGGAAATGTTTCTTGAAGGGAAAACATTAAATTTTGTATTTCAAAGTATATTCACAATGAAAAATGTAATACGCAAATGGCATTTCAACAAAAAGGAAAGATTTTAATTAAAAATAAAAAACAGTTAAATTCATCCTCAAAATGGCAAATTTTCAACAAAATAGCTAAATCCTAAAAAAACAATCAAGATTTTGCCAGTTGCATTATTAACCAAAAAAGATTAACTATTTCCAAAAGAGGCGAATTTTCTACAAAACAGTCAAATTTTAAGACGAAAATATAAATTTTCAACGAAATAGATTTATTTTCTACCAAAAAGACGGATTTTCAACGAAATAGTTGCATTGTCAATGAAGAGATGAATTTTCAAATGAAATGATGAATCTTTAATCAAAAAAGGTTTATTTTTAAGCAGTAGCAGTTTCAACCAAGAACAACGAATTTTCAACAAAATAGTGGAATTCTCAACAAAAATAGATTAATTTTCATAGCAGGAAGAATTTTTAACGAAGAAAGATTTTTCAGTCATGAAAGAAAAAAAATGGCACCCAAATTATACTTTTAGGGGATAAATAGTTTTGAATAAAATATGGAAATTTCAAATAAACATTCGTTTTTTTAAGTTTATATGTGCATTTTTGTTTTTACAATTACATAAATATATAATTTTTCTAAGATTCTGGAGAAAATGCAAAAAACAAAAAAAAACTTTGGATGATTTGTGCCATTTAATGGATGTCCAAAAAGTCTATCTAATATTGCAATTTTTCAGGTTTTTAATCAATTGTAGGAAAAATTAACCAAAACTTCTGAACATTTCAAATACCTCTTGAAATTATTGGAATTTTCCCAAGAATTTTTTTAAATTCTGGCAAATTAAACAAAATTGCTTTCAAATCTTCCAGATTCTTTTATGCCAATTACGGAAATCTTTCGAAATGTTTTCAAATTTTTAAAAATATCCTCTTAGAATTAGTTTTTCAAAATTTTACTTCCAAATATTCTAAATGAACATTTTTTTTAATTTTTTCGACATTTTTTCAACTTCTAAATTAATTTCGAATCTTCTAATATTTTGAAATATCTCTTAAACTTTCTTGAATTTTTTATACTACTTTGTAATCTTACTAATTGAATTCTTTTTTTGAATCGACCACTTTGTTTTTCGAAATTTTAAGAAGTAATTTTAAATGTTTCGAACTCTTTGTCAGTTTCCTCCAAAAGACTAATTCCCAATAAAATAGCTGAATCCTAAACTAAACAAAAAAATTTAGTAGTTGCCCTTTTAACCAAAAAAGATGAACTTTTTCTAAAAGGGACGAATTTTCTACAAGACAGTACATTTTTTTAACACAAAAATATATATTTTCAACGGAATGGATTTATTAGCTACCAAAAAGACGGATTTCCAAGGAAATAGTTACATTGTCAACCGAAGAGATGATTTTTCACCTGAAATGATGAATCCTTAATAAAAAAGATTAATTTTTAAGCAGTTGCATTATCAACCAAAAACAACGAATTTTCGAATAAATAGTGATATTTAAACAAGAATAGATTAATTTTTAAGCAGTTGCATTTTCAACCAAAAACAACGAATTTTCGAATAAATAGTGATATTTAAACAAGAATAGATTAATTTTCAAATATAAAAGACCAATTTCCAAGCTATTCGTTCAATTTTTAACAAAAAAAAATTTTTCAGTCATGAAAGAAAAAAAATCACCCAAATTATAATTTTGGGAGATAAATAGTTTTGCATACATAATGAAAATTCCAAACAAACATTTGTTTGATAAGCTTAGTTGTTCTTAATTTTTTATTCGGATGATATAAGCCATTTAATAGGTGCCAAAAAATTCGAGTCATTAAAAATTTTTCCAGGAATCTCAAGAAAAGTTTTTGATTTTCTTGAAGCATTTCAAACTTCTTGAAACCTTTCAAACTTTTTGAAATGATACCAATTTTTTTTTAAATCTTCAAAAATTTACATTCTGTTTAAAATTTTTCTAAAATCTTTTCCAGTTTAAAATTATTTTTCTAACCATTGTCAACACTTTTAAACATTTCAAGTGTCTTTCAAACTTATTCGAATTTTCCAAAAAAATTTTTCAGAATTCTAGAAAATTAAAAAAATTGTCTTCAAATCTTCCAGATTCTGCTATGAAAATTTTCGAAATCTTTTGCAATCTCAAAATTTTCAAAATAAAAAATCAGTTTAAATTTCACATGAATTTTAAGAGAATTTGTTAATGGTCGTGTGACCTCTCGAAATTCTTAATAAGCCTGAAAAAATGTACTTGCAAATATTCAAAAATGAACATTTTTAAAAACTTTTTTGAAATGTTTTCAACTTTTAAATTAATTTCGAATCTTTTTAATACTTTTGAATGTCTCTTAAACTCACTCGGATTTTTTACAAAGCTTCTTAATCTCACTAATTGAGAAATTTTTCTCCAAAATCGCCCACTTTCTCTTTCGAAATTAAATTTTTTTTTATAATTGGATTGTAAAATTCCACTTTTTGACACTCTTTTCGCCTGGTGGAAGGCAACCTAACATGCACGTGAGCACTGAGAAGGTAATGGCAATCACTTGTAATAACTATAAATTCTAATGAAAACAGATAATACAAGTACATTTATACTTATATGACCAGAAAATATATTCAGCAGCCCAAAATCGGTTATTATTATTACAAATTGTTATTAATTGTTATTAATTCATTAAATTTTAAAAAATCAATTCGACGCATGCGCACTATACGCGTCACGTGTTTCCCCCTCCAACTCCATGAGTCACGAAATTTTGCTGGTTTTCGCGCGTTTGGTGATGCATCGAGTGGTATTTTTATTTCGTGGAAGGTGCAGTTCTTAGTTATTTTCACGTTTTAAACTATAAAATACTCGTGAATCATGGCTGCAAAGAGGAAAAGCCAAGCCCTCATCGACTCAAGCAGTAGTGGAAGCTCAGAGGATAGTGGCTCCGATCTAGAGAATGTGAGTCCATTCTCTCATAACCTATAATTTATCCTCCAGCTCCATTTTTAGACACATTTAATAGTCATTACCCGAAAAAGCTAGTAGTTTTGATGCATATTCTTGATTCTTTGAAATTTTGCGAATGATTTACCATTCACGTGAACAGATACTTTATTTAATTTATGAATCGTGATGCAAGAAGCGTGACGTTGACAGACACGAGCCACGAGCATAACATGGTCGTATAGCTTTGTTCCTATCGACCTTGATAAATTTACGTTTTTTTTAGATATATTTATAAATTGCCTGGCCTATTCCACGCATAAAATGATCGACACGTGTGGAAATGAGGAAATAATAGATCAGTGAATTCAAATTGGCGAGGATGTTAATTTTTTTAGGTCAAAATGAAATCCACTTATGAACCGTTTTATGTGCCAAAATCAGGACACAAGAAAGCTTACAAATTACTATTGGTACTCCAAATACCTCCTTTGTGGCTCTTTAGAGACAAACATATAACGAAAGAAAAAAGACAGGGTTGCTACAGGTCAGGGAATTCCAGAAAGTCAGGAATTCAAAACTGGTCAGGGAATTTTCGATATACTGAAGTTAAATTTATTATTTTGATTGCAAATTCAACAATTTTGTTATAAAGTCATTTATTTTTGGATAAAAATTCGTATTTTCGTGTTAAAAGTGCATCTATTTTGGTCAAAATTACAGCTTTTTTGTTTAAAAGTCACAACTTATTGGTTGAAAATTAATCTATTTTGGTTGAGAATTCAACTATTTTGTTGAAGACATTTATTTTTTGTTTGAATTCAACTAACTTAGTTGAAAGTAGAACTACTTTGTGTACGAAAATTAGAAAAAAAATTCATTGTAAAACGTTTATCATTGTTGAAAGTGAAATTTAAAAAAAATTAGAGCGTCATAACCTCAAAATTTTTATTTGTAAGAGATAAAACATAGAGCAAATATTTAAATTTATTTTTCAGTTTCAAAGCTATGTGGCAAGTTAAATGAGAGTTAGTAAATATTTTCTCTAGGTCTAGGGTTTATATCCTACGAGAAAAATAAATCGACTTTTTAGTAGAAAAATAATTTCACTATTTGAACTTTCATCTTTTTGATTAAAAATGCATGAATTTAGTTGAAAATTTCTAGATAAGTTAGATTGTTTTTTTTTTAATATATATTTATATTCATATATTTTTTTATTATTTATTTCATTTCTTTATTGACTAAAAAATCTTACTGGGTTGAAAATTCAATTCTTTTGTAGAAAAGTAATACTTTTTGTTGGAAAATTCATTTGATTTGGTGCAAAATTAAATGTTTTAGTTTAATTCAACTGTTTTTGGTTTAAAATTAAAATCTTACTTGATCGAAATATCAACTATTATATTTTTCGTTGAGAATTCATCTTTTAGATTGAAAATTCCTTACTTTGGTTGAAAATTTAATTCTTTCACGGTAAATTCGTTTTTTTTTTAGTTTATAAATAATTTTTAAAACTGAAAATGTAACTATTCCATTCTTGCTTGAAAATTTATCCTTTTTAGTTGAAAATTCAATTATTTTGTGGGAAATTCATTTTTTGTTTTTGTTACAAATTCTATTAATTTGGTAAAAAATTCATATTTTTTGTTTGAAAACTCGTTTTTTGCGTTGAAGATTCGTTATTTTATTTAAAAAATAATTTATTTTGTTAAAAATCAGAACCGTTTGGTTGAAAATTCATCCGTTTTGGTTGGGAATTCATCTATTTTATTAAAAATGGGTCTTTTTTGGTTGAATCTAACTTAGTTGAGAGTGGAACTACTTTCTGAAAAATTCATTTTTCTGTTGATGATCCATGATTTTTGGTTGAAAATTATTTTTTTATTGAAAATTAAGTTTTCTATCTGAAAATTCAACTATTTCATTTTTGTCGAAAATGTATCCTTTCTGCTAGAAATGTAATCTTTTTGGTTGAAAATTCATGTTTTGGTACAAATATAATCTCATTAGTGGAATCTTCATCTCATCGATTAAAAATTCATGTATTTTGTTGAAAGTTCGTGTTTTGCTTAGTTTAAACGTAATTTTGAAAGCTGCAAATGGAACTATTCCATTTTAGCTCAAAAATGTATTATTTTTAGTTAAAAATACATTTATTTTGTTGGAAATTCGTTTATTTTGTGTTGAAGATTCTATTAATTTTGTAGAAAATTCATACTTTTTGTTGGAAAATTCATTTGGATTGGTGCAAAATTAAATCTTTTAGTTTAATTCAACTGTTTTTGGTTTAAAATTAAAATCTTTCTTGATCGAAATATTAACTTTGTATTATATTTTTCGTTGATGATTCATCATTCTAGTTGAAAACCCTTTTTTTATAATTAATTTTTTCAACTGAAAATTTAACTATTCCATTGTTGATTGAAAATTGAAAATTCTTCAGTTGAAAATTCAACTATTTTGTTGAGAATTCGTCTTCTGGTATAATATTAATCTTCTCTCGGTGACTAATTCATCTTTTTGGTTGAAAATGTAACAATTAGATTCTGATTTGAAAATTCAACATTTTTTTCTTTATTGACTAAAAAATCTTACTTGGTTGAAAGTGGAACTATTTTATTAATTTCCTTCTGTTATTGATTTATCATTTTAATTGAAACCCCTTTTTTGTTCAAAATTTAACTATTTTCTTGGAAATTATTTGTCTTTAATTCAATTTTTTAACTGAAAATTTAACTGTTCCATGTTTAACTAAAAACTTATCTCTCACTTGAATATTCAACTATTTGGTTAAAAATTTTTGTATTTATATGAAAATTCCCCTTCTGTTTTTGGTTCAAAAATTACAGTATTTTTTTATTGAAATATCGACTATTGTATTTTTTGTTGAAAGTTAATCTTTTTTTGTTGAAAATGCAAGTAACTTAGTTGTAAGTGGAAGTACTTTGTTAAAAATTCATTATTTTTGTTGGTGATTCATCATTTAGTTGAAAACCCCTTTTTTATAATTAATTTTTTCAACTGAAAATTTAACTATTCCATTTTTGATTGGAAATTTATCTTCTTCAGTTGAAAATTCAACTATTTTGTTGAGGATTCGTCTTCTGGTAGAATATTAATCTTCTCTCTGTGACTAATTAATCTTTTTGGTTGAAAATGTAACAATTAGATTCTGATTTGAAAATTCAACATTTTTTTCTTTATTGGCTAAAAATTTTTCCTGGTTAAAAATTCAATTCTTTTTTGTTGAAAATTCAATTCTTTTTTGTTGAAAATTGCTCCTTTGATGTGAAAATTAGTCTGTTTTGGTTGAGGATTCAACTATTTTCTTGAAAATTTGTATTTTGTTGTTGTTTAATTTACTCGTTTTTGGTTTAAAATTTAAATATTTTTTGGTGGAAATATCAACTATTACACTTTTTGTTGATAGCTAATTTTTCTGGATCGAATATTCATTATTTCGAGTTGAAAACTCAACTATTTGGTTGAAAATTTATGTATGTTACATATGTCTTACGTAGTTTGTTGATGGTCCATTATAAAATATTAATAGTGATTAAAATAAATTTAGAAACAAACCTTTTTTTGCATTAACATTATCGATCTCTTAGGTGTAAGGTTGTTTTTATACTTGACAGAAAAATTTAGAACGATCAGGGAATTTCGAAATTGGGATTTAGTAGGTGCCTATGAATACCATTAAGATTTATTTTAATTGAGGCATACATGTTTACTTCAGTTTATCGAAAATATCTATTTTTTGTTTAAATATTGCTTGAACGATGTTTTGAAATTTGCGTTTTTTAAAAATGTCTGTTTTTTGTAATATTTTCCTACTTAGTGAGTAAAGATTATTAAATTTATTATTGTTTTCCAAATAGGGACTACTGACACTCTCAAAGAAGAAAGTAACGAAATCCCAAAGTGAATCATCCGCTGCTGAAGAAGCTTCCGCAAAGAAATCTTCGGATTCTGATTCATCAGACTCAGATGACGATTGGGGTGCAAAAGGAGGAAAAGCAAAGAAAAAGAAAAAAGTTCCGGCCAAAAGAAGTAAGCGAAAGGTGACAAAGTCTAGTTCCGAAGATAGTGGTAGTGAAAAGGAAGATGAAAAAGAAGAAGAAAAGAACGAAGCATCAGCGAAAGAAAGTGAAGAGGAGGCCGAGGATGAAGCGGCTAAGGTCTCAGAATTAGAAGAAGGTAAAAAGATTTCGTATAATCGTCTTTTTTACGTTTATATACTTCTAGGTACACAGTCTTTCACCTTTTCTTAAAAAACTTCCCCCTTTTGCCCATTTCTCTTTAGATATACGATACTTTCAAATAGAAATCAATTCTATTCAAAACTAGAGTATGCTACCGCGAGTAGTGAAAGCTGTTTTTTAAGTTACAGAATTATCTATTATAATTAATTCAGCCTTATTAAAGTCGACTAATTTTAAACTAAATTATTTAAAATTTCAATAAAACTTGGAAGCTAAAATATTTTTTCGTTCAATCTATGCAAATGATATATTTTTCAATTAACTATAATTAAATACGATGGTCTGTTAGTCCACATGAAAGATTCTTTAGTTTAAATTCGAATAACGATTGTCATTATGTTAGACATATAATTATTGTTCGATTAGACAAAAATTCAAACAAGATTATGTAAATTTTTTTTCAAACATTTTTAGAACTCTGAATATTTAAACATTTGATATTATGGATTTTTTACTTTTTCAATTCATGTACATAATTTCAAATGATTTCTACATATTTTAATGGATTTGTGCGATTTCTGAAAATTTCAAGGAGGTTTGACGAATTTCTAGAGAACTTTAGGGAATTAATTAAATTGTATTTAAAAGTATTTGAAAAAGATTTCAAGTTATTTGTAAAGATTTGAAGGATTTCGTTTAAAACAAAAAATTTAACTCAGAATATTTAAAAATTTGTTGTTATGGATTTTTAATTTGTTTATGTTTTTAATATTAGAAAATATTTTATTTAAACATATTTTTTTAGAGAAATGTAATGAATACTTTTAACTTAATGTATGTGCATGCAATTTTTAATGATTTCTACATATTTTAATGGATTTTTACATTTTCAAACGATTTCAAGGGGTTATAACTATTTTCGAGAGAACTTTAGGGATTGAATTAAATTTTATTTCTAAGTATTTCCACAATTTCTAGGGATATGAAGGACATAGAAAAGTTTCAAAAGGTTTTTTATATTTTAAAAGATGCGAAACATTTCGTTTCAGAAAATTTTGGAACTCTGAATATGTAAAGATTTGTTATAATGGACTTTTAAATAGTTTGTGATTTTAATATTATAAAATATTATTCTATTTCAACGGATTTTTTAAAGAATTTCAATTAAAAAAATATCTTTAGTATCAGAAATTGTTAAAAAATCATTTAGAATTATTTAAAAACTATACCATTCCTTATGAAAAGATTGTTTTTTTTCTAAAAGTAAAAAAAAATGTTTAATCTTCCCCCCTTTTCCCCTTTTTTGTTAAAAATTACCATATTCCCCTTTTTTATCACATTTTGAGCTGTGATCCCGGTATTTATATACTTCAAATTTATTAATTGATTATAATATGCATATAATTTAATTTATGTAACAGGCGAAGTATCAGATTCGGATGCAAGCGCTTCGGAATCGAGCCAGGACGAAGAATTCAATGATGGCTATGACGACAGACTCATGGGAGACGAGGAGGATCAAGCTCGCCTCGCTCAGATGTCCGAAAAAGAGCGAGAACAGGAAATCTTCAAACGTATAGAACAACGAGAAATCATGAAGACCAGGTTCGAAATCGAAAGGAAACTTCGGATGGTTCGGAAGCAGGAACAGAAGAAGCATAAAGAGTCAAAGAAAAAAGAAAAGGGGTCTGATGATAAAGAAAAGAAAGTTGAAAGAGCACCCGATCCGAAAGAACGAAGCAAAGACAGGAAGAAAACGATAGAAGAGAAGCAGGATAAAAAGTTCCACGCGATGTCCCTGCTTAAAGCGAGGCGAGAGGAGAAGAAAGAACGAGGTGAGAATTTAATTTAAGAAAAATAAGTGCCTTCAAACCTGTTTTGAAACTTCTTCGCTATATTGGTTAAGATAAAATCGAAATTTTAAGGGATTTCTAAACATGTTATGAGCTTTCAATCAATTCCAAGGAGTTTCAAAGGACTTTAACTAATTTCGGGGATTTATAAGGATTTTGCAGGAGTTCAAAGGTTTTGAGTATTTTAAAAGAATTTTAAGAGTTTTTAATACATTTCAAGCAGATTTCAAAATTTCTGGAGAAATTTTAAAAGGTATTATAATTTTCAAGATAATGTATGGGATTTCAAAGGAAAGATTTAAAATAACTTTATGTGATTTCAGGTATTCGAAAGAATTTTTCAGGGTTTCAAAGCTTTTAGTTTATTTTAAAAGATTCCAAAAGAATTTCAAACGATTTTAAGGGATTTCAACAAGTTTCATCTGATTTCAGATTTGAATAATGTTTGACAAAATTTAAGAGATTGGAAATTTTAAGATAATTTATGGAATTCCAAGGGATTTGTAGGGATTTTATAGGATTTCAAAGTTTCTGGAATATTTTGAAAAAATTTCAAGAGAGTTTCAAGGGATCTTAAGAGATTTCAAGAAAAATCATCTGATTTCATATCATTTTCAAAACTTTGAAGAAATTTGAAGAGATATTACAAATTTCAAGGCAATTTACGGGGTTTCAATGAATTTTTAGGGATTTTGCCGGACTTTTTCGATTTTATAAGAAAGATTTCAAAATTTTCAGGGGATTTTAATTGATTTCACGAATTTGATAGGATTTATTTGGTTTCAAAGCTTTCAGACTTTTCAAAGATTACAAGAGAATTTCAAGGGATTTTAAGAGATTTCAAGAAGTTTCATCTGATTTCAGATTTTAAAATTTTTGAAGAAATTTTAAGTGTTATTACGAATCTGAATGTAATTTACGGAATTTCAAAGAATTTTTAGGATTTTAATTGATTTCACGGATTTGAAAGGATCTTGTAGGGGTTTAAAGCTTTTGTAGTATTTCTAAAAACTTCAAGAGAATTTCAATGGATTTTAATAGAGTTCTATAAGTTTCATCAGATTTCAAAAATTTTAAGAAATTGCCAATTTCAAGATACTTTACGGGATTTCAAAGGACTTTCAAAGATTTTAGCAGACCTACTCGATTTGATAGCAAATATTTCAAAAAATTTAAGGGATTTTAAGGATAATATGGGGTTCCATAGCTTTTAGATTATTGAAAAATATCCAAGATAATTTCAAAGATTTTAAGAGATTTCAAGAAGCTTTTTATCTTTTGAATGGAAAAGAGATTTAAAAAATTTAAATGGATTTTAAAAGGATTTCAAGCGGTTTTAGGTAATTTCAAAGCATTTTAAAAAAACTCTAGGGAGTTAATGAAGTGGAATGAAATTTTAAAAGTCTTCTAGGGATTTTGTGAGGTTTCGGAGGATTCAATAAATTAAAACATTTTAAAATAAGTTTTAAAAGATAATAAATGTTTCAAGATGCACGGGATTTCAAAAGATTTCTAGGGATTTTACCAGATTAAAGGGATATTAAAAATCGCAAAATATTTTAAAGAATATAGTGTATTTTAAAAGATTCTGAAGAATTTCATGAGATTTCAAAATATTTTGTAGGATTATAGAAACTTTCAAGAGATTAAGAAATTTCAATGGATTATACAGTAGTTAAGAAAGTCATAGGATTTCAAAAAAAAAAAATCCATAAGACTGTAAGAAATTTCTATAGATTTGAAAAATTTGGGAGTTTTCCAGAGATTTCAGAGGATTTCAACAGAATTCGAGGGGTTTTCATGGACTTCAAGGGATTACAAATCTTTGAAGGTATTTTGAAGGATTATAAGGAGCTTTATGAGATTTCAGAGGATTTAAAGAGTTTGGGATATTTTTAAAAGCGAGATTTTTAGGTTTTTAAGGGTTTTCAAAGAATTTGTTAGTCTCTCAGCTAATTTTGTGGAATTTTAAAAAGGCATCCGGGATATCAGTGATATTTAAAAGATTTCAAGGGATATAAAAAGATTGTCCAGTTTTCCAGGAATTTTTAAGGATCTCAACAGATTCGGCAGGATTTTTTGAGAGATGTGTATTGTACGCATTTCAACAATAGTGAACTCCTGCATTCAATATTTAAAAAATTCCATCGTGTTTTTTAGTTTTTCAAATGAGTCTGAGGCCTCTACATATTCAACTTATTTTTCTAGATGAAAAAGAAAAGCAAAGGATAGAAGAGGAGCAATCAAAAGCGAAGGAAGAAGAAGAGGAGCTGGATGATGATCACAAAGCTAATAAAATGAAACTCAAGGCTTCTGACATATACTCAGATGACAGTAACTCATCGGACAGTGGAGAAGAAGATGATACGGAAAAGAAAACTTCGAATCGCAGATTGTCTTCTAGCGACGATAAAGATTCAGACTCGGATAATGATAACCGATCAGTGATGAGTGACAAAGCAAAGAAACCGATTTATATAGGCACTAATGCAGAACTGAACAAAATCCGCCTGTCTCGCTACAAGATGGAGAGATTCGTTCATCTGCCCTTCTTTTCGCGAGTCGCTCAGGGTTGCTATGTAAGGATCGGGATTGGAAATAACAGGCACGGCACTCCCGTGTACAAAGTTGCAGAGATCAGCGGCGTTGTTGAGACAGCCAAAATTTACCAGTTGGGTAAAACGAGAACGAATAAGGGCCTGAGACTTCGACAAGGTCTTTCCGAACGTGTTTTTAGACTGGAGTTTATTTCGAATCAAGAATTCACGGAGTCTGAATTCTTCGAGTGGAAAAGGTTATGTTCTACTCAGGGCGTGTCACCTCCGACTTTTGAGGAGGTAGAGACGAAGATCAAGGATATCAAAGAAGCGATGTCGTATGAATTTAAGGAGGAGGATGTTGAAAGCATAGTTCGGGAGAAGGGAAGATTTAAGCAAAATCCGTATAATTACGCGATGAAGAAGGCTCAGTTGATGAGAGAAAGGGAGGTGGCGAATGGTCGAGGAGATAATGAAGAGTCGAATCGATTGACGCAAGAACTGAGTGAACTGGAAGAGAGAGCCTCTGAACTTGATAAAATGAGGACTGCGACGATTTCGAGTATTTCGTATATCAATGATCGAAATAGGAAGAGGAACGTCGAGGGAGCTGAAAAAGCTATCAAGGTAAGGACATTCCTTTTAGAGGGTCGCCGCAGGTCAGGAAAAACATGGAAATCAGGGAAAAGTCAGGGATTTAAAAAAAAGGCAAAAGTCAAATTACTTTTTTAAAATAAAGTGACTGGTTTAGTCACTTTTCTTTCAATAAATTAACCCATTTATGGTATTTTTAGAATTTTCTTTTTCAAGAGATTTCAAAGGATTAGACATATTTTAGGATATTTCATAAGATGCCGTGGCATTTTCAAGGATTTCCAAGAATTTGAATGATTGTAAAGGATTTTAAAAAAATTGCCATGGGGTTTTCAAGAATTTCCTAAAGTTTCGGAAAATACGGAACAATTTTTGAGTCCCTATAAGGTTTAAGATATTTTGAAAGATTCCAAGGGATTTTATAAGATTGTCAATGATTTAAAGGGATTTTGAAAGCTATAAAAATATTTTAATTTGTCGGTGGTTTCAAGAAATATCAGATTTCATAGAATTTCACAGGATTTTATAATATTTTTAATTATTTCAAAGAATTTATTAACAAGAATTGAGGCATTTGGAAGGATTTCCAAGATTTTTTAGTATTTCAAAGTATTTCCGAATATAGTAAAGAATTTTCAATATTTTATGATACTTTTTTATCTTCCAAGGAATTTTCAACAATTTGAGGAAATTTTCAAAAGCTTAGAAAAGTTTCAAGGAATTTCAAAGGAATTGAAATATTGTAGGGTAATTTAAAAAATTCTAACCAAATTTTACTATCTTCAAAAAGATTCAAGGATATTCAAAAAAATTTCGAAGTGATTTAAATATTTTAAGATATTTTTTTTTAATCCAGGGAATTTTCATGAACTTTTGAAAGTTTCAAGGGATTTAAAATATTTTAGGATATTCTGACAGTTTCCAAAGCATTTTCAAATAATTTCTAAGTATTTGAATGATTTCAAGGAATTTAAAAAATTTATATGGGGTACTAAAGAATTTTAGAAGATATGGAACGATTTCAGAGGACCTATAAGGTTTTAGGATATTTTGAAAGATTTCAAGGTACTTTATAATGTTTCTGATGATTTCAATTATATCGAGGGATTTCAAAAGCTCTCGAGTATTTTAATAATTTTTCCACGATTTCAGGAAACATCAAATTTCGTAGGATTTGAAATATTTTAGGATATTTCAAAAGATTTCAAGGAATTTTCAATAATTTGAAGGGATTTCAATGAATTTTAAAGGTTGCAGGTATTTTTTAAAAATTCCAAGAAATTTTCCGGACCTTTAAGAAGTTTCAAGGGATAGATTTTCGCTTAATTTCAGTAATAATGGGATTTGAAATATTTTAGGATATTTCAAAAGATTTCAAGGAATTTTCAATAATTTGAAAGGATTTCAATGAATTTTAAAGGTTGCAGGTATTTTTAAAAAATTCCAAGAAATTTTCCGGACCTTTAAGAAGTTTCAAGGGATAGATTTTCGCTTAATTTCAGTAATAATGGGATTTGAAATTTTTGAGGGAATTTCAAAGGATTCCAAGGAATTCTTAATTGATTTCAATAATTTTCAGGAATTTCAAAGGATTTAAATTATTTTAGGGTATTTTTGAAAATTCCAAAGTATTTTCAATTGATTTCAGTAATTTAAACGAAATTCAAAGGATTTAAAATATTTCAGAGTGTTTTGAAAGATTCCAAGGCATTTTATAAGATTTCCGAGGATTTCAATTATTTTGAGAGATTCCAAAAAGATGTCAATGTATTTCAATCAGTTTTCCGGGATGTCAGAAAATATCAGATTTCATGGAATTTTACAATATTTTAATGGATTTCAAATAATTAATTCGCCAGAAGTGAGAGATTTTGTAAAGTTGCAAAGATGTCAAGGTGATTCCTATATTTTTAGGATATTTTAAAAGATTTCATGAAATTGTTAATAATTTGAAGGAACTTCAAAAGATTTTGGATATTTTCAAAAATACGAAGGACTTTCAAGAGTTTTAAAAAGTTTCAAGAGATTTCAAAAAGTTTCAAATGATTTTAAGGAGTTTATGGTATTTTTAAAATTTTCGAAGAATTTGCAAGAGCTTTAAAAAGTTTCAAGGGATTTCAAAGGAATTGAAATATTCTATAGGATATTTTTAAAAATTCCAATAAATGTTCACGAGCTTTAAAAAATTGGAAGAGATTTAAAAAAAATTGTAAAGCGTTTGAAATATTTTAGGGTATTAAAAAATATTTCAAGAAATTTTCAATTGATTTCAATAATTTAATGGAATTTGAAATATTTTAGGGTATTTAAAAATATTCCGAGAGCTTTAAAAAGTTGCAATTGATAACAAAAGATTTTAAATATTTTAGAGAATTTAAAAAGATTTGAAGGCATCTTCAATTGATTTCAGTAATTTTATAGGATTTTACACATTTTAGGATATTTTAAAAGATTCTGTGGCATTTTCAGCAGATTAAAAAAATTTCAAGAAATTTCAACTTGTTATATAATTTTAAAGGAATAAAAACGTTTTCGTGAAAAAACTCTGGAGGTATTTTAATAAATTCTCCAGGATTTCAGGAAATAACCGATTCTACGGGATTTTATAATATTTTAATGGATTTCCAATCATTTATTCACTAGAAGTGATGGAATTCGTAGAGTTTCAAGTATTTGAAAAGATTTGAATGAATCCTAAATTTACTCAATTCAATAGATTATTACTGCACAGTAGTCACTTTTTGGGTTAGAAATTATTCACTTTTGGGTTTATACGGTTTAAACAGATTTAAATATGTCATTCTTTCACTGTTTTAAAATTAGAATCTTGGTTTTAAATATTAATGGTCAAGGAAAATGAAAAATGAGACAGGGGAAAATCAGAGAATTTTTAAATTTAATTACTTGAATTTCTTTTTAATTCACTTGATTTTTTTTAATTCACCTTGAATTTTTATAAATTTCATAGAGATCTTCACATTTCCCTTAAATTTCTTTAAATTCGTTTCACTTTTTTACCGAAATCACTGGAAATTTTATTTTTTCTAATTCATTTGAATTTAACTTGAATTGTTTTGAAATCATAAGAATGTAATTTTTTTTAATTATTCTAAATTTGAAAGAACATTAGTCACTTTTTGAATTAGAAATTACCCACTCTTCGTCACTTTTCCGGCCTAAACAGATTTAAATATGTAGATCATTTTTTTACTGTTTTAAAATTAGAATTTTGGTTTATAAATTTTAACGGGCAGGGAAAGGTCAGGAAATTTTGGGGCCACTCACAAAATGTCAAATTATAACTTTTATTTTCTATTTACAGGAGGAAATAAGAGCATCTAAAGGGAAAGAAGTCGACGATCCGTTTACGAGACGTAGTACAAGACCGCGAATGGTTTTCAAACCAGAGGAGGAGGAAGTTCCTGTTCCTGTGGATGTTCCTGCAGCAATCGAAAGACCTATGCCCACGAATTTGTATTCCTCAAGTGACAAGGAAAATGGACAGAAGGTTGTGAAGAAGCTGAGAACGGAAGACTTGTTTGATGCCCACAATTTCGACATTTCGATTGATTTGGAAGTTCCAATTCCAAGTAAGCATCCCCCTTTCGAGTTGGAGGATTTTTATAATCAATAAAATTTTAATATTTCGCGAATTATAAACGAGATATTGCTTTCAGGTTCTACTAGCATCTTACCTAAACCGACAAACTTTATTAAGGACACAGGACCACGAAAATCATTAAATTTAGATGCCTACAAGAAGAAACGTGGGCTCATCTAACATTACTTAAATTATTACCACCGAGAAAAAAATTAGATGTAATAAAAGTTGAATTTAGGAGGTACGATATTTGCAGTATTTGTATTCCTGGAGAAGAAGACACTTGCTTCGGTTTTTTTTTTAAATTTCCTAATTTATGCGTAAATTATGAATCGTTTGAATGATTAAACGATGCACTTAAGATTAATCTCTTATCGTAAATCCATTGACATTACAGGAGAAAGATTCATTTCCCATTGAACGCACAATTAATTATATTATTTTTAATTATATGCTCATCCGCATATAATTTCCTTATTGTTATACCGGAAAGGTAAATATAATAAGAAAATATAGGCGTCAGTTGTGTCAATTGTCACTGGTGTGACTAAATGTAGTATTTGGTAGCACGTTACAATAAGCAGGGTGGCCGCTGGGTCAGGAAACCGGGAATTTTTTAAGACCGGTAAATGACTACATTTTTTTTTGACTGGGAATTTTGAAAATTTTAGATGAAAAATCGATCCATCATTTGTAATATCATAAATTTCATATCACACGATATAATGCAAGTTTAAAATAAGTTCGATTTAAACTTCTGTTTTGAATGTTAAGTTCAATTGTTAAGTTTTTCAATTATGAAATCATTCAGTTTACAATGCGAAATTCTAAAATATTTTGCTTCAAAATTTTTCCTTTTTGGGTCTTCATTTTCAAACGTACTTTTACAATTTTAAGAATTTTTAAACGTTTCGAAGACTTACGAGCAGATGAGCAGGGTTGGGATTTTTTAAATATGTGGATTGAAATATTTGTTCATTAAATTCTCAGGTAAAATTATGTACATATAACATTTTCGACACTTGTTTTTCATGCAAAATTCGCTTCTTTATTTCATTTTCATGTGTTCAATATTAAAGAAAATTCTGGAAAAAAGCAAATGTTGTGTTAAAAACAAATGCAAAAATGTCATATTTGCATATTTTTACATGAAAAAATACAGAATTTATGAGACTTGAAAAAAAAATCTTAACTCTGATCATCTCCTAATTAACCAGTTAAAAACTAAAAGCATTTAAAATTAATTTTTTTATGAAAAACGGTTTAGGTTCACAAAATGTAAATATAAATCAAATCATGATTTTTTAAATTGAACTGTAGTTCGAATATTAAAAATTGAACAATAATTTATTTCACAAGACGATTCTAAATATGTTCAAAGTTAATTAAAATAATGATATTATTTAATATTAAATTAATGCGAAAGCGTTAGTAGTTAAACGAATGTAAATGTCGGATTGAAACTTTACAAACTATTTTTAAATAATTTCAAGTTAATATGTTCATAATAGAACACTTATCAAATTGAAAATCTACTTGAAATATTGTTTCAGTCTAAAAGATTAAATTTTTAACCCATTCAATCAATAAAAAGAACCATTTTTTAATATTCAGCAATATTTTACTGTTTATATATTATTGTATATTATATATTATTATGTAGTAATGTTTAAAATCAAATTCCAGTGAGTTAAACTTTGAACGTTACAATTTTAATTTAAGTATTAAAAAAAATTAAAGACTTATTAATGTAAAACAATCAAGTAAGTTTAAATGATATTTCGAAGTTTTGAAAAGATTCAAACTTAATTTTAAGTATTCCCAATAGTTTTAAAATTACAAAAAAAATTTCTTCAGATCCCTGGGAAGATTTTAAATGATTTTTTAATTAAAAAAATTAATTTTAAGAGAAAATTAAAACAAAATAACAAATTTGGATGAATAAATAACAGTTGAACAAGTATTAATTTCGAAGAAATCGAGTAGGTTTAAGAGATATTTAAAAGTTTTGAAAAGATTTAGAAATAATTTAAAACTTAATTAATAATTAATTCGTAAAAATAATTAATAATTTAATTTAAATATTCTCTTGAAATTAATCTTTAAAACTAAAAAATCACTTTCAGTTTTTCTAAGCTTCGAAACCTCTCAAAATTAGGAAAAATTCGAATCATGTTAAAGACAATAAGAATTTTTAAACAAGTTTCATTAATAATTAAAAATATAAAAAGATTCCAAAATTTTTTTAACAAAACGTAAATTCTTGAAGGTTTTGCAATCAAATTTCGAAGTTTCTCAAGGATTTTGAAAGTATGTTCTTAAAATTCCTGGAAAAATTGTTAAACAATTTTTATTTTGAAAAATTCTGTTAAGAAGCTTTTTAAAAAGATTAAGAAACAAATTTTGATGTATAAATAACAATTTAACCATTATCAATTTGTAATAACGTACAATTAAAATAATTTAACTTCCAATTTAAAAAGTGTTCAGTTTACAAGATAAATTTTTAATCGTTTAATGTTTCTAACTTACAAATTTGTTGATTCATTCTTCAATTCAAAACATTGGAAATGATAACGTAGATTCATTTATTTCTGAACGATACAATTTATAAAAGTTCTAAATTTTCAAGTTTGCAGATTATCAGCATTTAATTGCAAAATTTTCAAACGAAAAGTGTTAAAAGCTTTTGATTAAATTCTGTAAGCTTCAATTTTTAAAATTTCAAATTTGAAAGAGTTTCACTTTGCGTGTCTTAGTTTGCGGTTTATTTTTCATAACTTCAAATGGAAAAATGTTCAGCTTCCATATTTCGAATCTTAATTTCCATGACCGTGAAGAATTTGTGTGATTCGGGAAATGATCGTGAATTTTTTTCCTCGATTAAAACGGCCACCCTGAATAAAGCAATAAGACTATTCTGCAAATGTAATAAAGAGTTATTGAATGGACACAATTCCTTTGAAAGTGAATTCGGTTTTTAGATTCTACCTTATGGACCATTTATATCAATTTCTTTTTAGTCTTTTATATTTTGATATTTCTTTTTCGTATAATTTGTCGCATCAGTTTTCACGGCGTAGAACTTTTTAGTATATAATTAATGTTTGTAAAATTAATTAACATTGATGAGTTGTACTCGATTTAAAAATTGTAGGCTACGAGATTAAGTGGATCTTGCCTCAATTTTTTGACTGATTTTAGCTTCTTCCAGAGGCAAACTGGCGTGGAATTGAATCGGTGTACTTTTTTTTTTTTCAATTTTACCCATTTTTTTAACCGTCTTTACAACAGGTCGGAAAATGTTTTACCGGGCTGGTTGTTTCTTCCCAGTCCGCCTCTGGAATCTGCGATAACAATTTGACGTTTTCGTATTTTGTGCTATTTTTCTTTTGATCGAATTAAGATATAATTGTAATAATTATTAACTACCTCACAAAATGTTCAAAAAATGTAATAATTGTACAATTCCGAAAAGCGATACTGGATGTATGAAGTACAAAACAATTCAAGGCGTATTATCTTAATAGTGTACAAAATTTTGACTTCAGTGCAAATAAAATTTTTAAAAATGTTAATAATCGCTTTATTTGAATTTATAAAAATAATAATTCAGAACTAAAATAGTTTGCAGTCTCTTTTTTCTAATTTAAAGATATTTTTGACCTAAAGTATGATCTATATTTTCTTTCCAAATTCGAAAATTATGCGGAGACTGGTGCAAAGTAAATTTGAGGTCAATGTAATTTTATTGATTTAAATTGCATGTATGAGACTAATTATTTTAATTTAATAGTTATTAGGCACTTTTAAGAAATAACGAAATCGGTGAAAGATTGTGTAATGGCGTGCGTTTACTAGTTGTAAAAAATATTTTTGTATATAAATTATAGATATTGTTCTGTGATAATAAAGTTATTTAAATATAAAACACTCAGGGTCTCTACCCTGCCTGGAAATGGCAAGGCATTTTTTTAAGTCGGAATTTTTTCGAGAGCGTGCTTAATTTTTTTTATTGCAATATAAATTTAATTAAAAATTAATTTCTTTGATTGAACAAGTAAAAATTTAACTATTCAATTTTTTGTTGAAAAATGATCATTTTTAGTTGAAAATACGCCTTTTTTGGTAGAAATTAATCTTCTGGGTTGAAAATTCAATTATTCTATAATTATTTTTTTTTAAATTTAGTTCTTTTTTTAACTGAAAATTTTACTGTTCCAATTGAATATTTGATAAGTTTAGTTGAGAATTCATCTCTTTGGTTTACCATTAATTTTTAACTTTTAATTATTCAATTTTTGGTTGAAAAATTATCTTCTATAATTAAAAATTCTTATTTTTTGGTAGAAATTAAACTTGTTGGTTGAAAATTCAATTGCTATAGTCAGATATTCATAATTTCAAATGAAAATTTATCTTCTTTTAAAATTCAACTATTCCAGTTGAAAATTTATAATTTTAGTTGAAAATTCATCACTTTGTTTGAAAATGTACCTATTTTTTTGAAAATTAGTTTTATTTAACTACAAATGTAACTATTCCAATTGAATATTTCTTCATTTAAATTGAAAATTCATCTGTTTGGTTTAATATTCAACTATTTAAGTTAAACATTTATCATTGTAGTTGAAAATTGATCTCTTTGTTCTAACATTATTTTTGAAACTGCAAGTTAACTCCTTAATTATTGATTGACAGTTTATCCTTTTTAGTTGAAAATCCGTCCTTTTTGGTAAAAAATAATCCTTTTGGTTGAAAATTAGTTTTTTCTTAGTATGTAAGTAATTTTTGTAACAAAGTGTAACTATGCTGATTGAATATTCCACTATTCAGTTTGAAAATTCATCACTTTGGCTCAAAATTAATTATTTTAACTGAAAATTTAATTATACCATTGTCGGCTAAGAATTTTTCATTTCTAGTTGCAAATTCAACTATTTTATTGCATAAATTGATGTACTTTAGTGGAAAACCCATCTTTTTGGTAGAAAATTAATCTTATTTTTTGAAAAGCTATCTTTTGGTTTGAAAATTCATCTTTTGGTTAAAAATTCAAGTATTCCAATTGAAAATTCATATGTTTGGTTGAAAATGAAACTACTTGGTTGAAAGTTAAACTCTTTTATTAAAAATTCATCTTTTTAGGCTCGAAATTCATATTTTCCAGTAGAAGATTCATCATTTTATTCATCACCCGTTGAAAATTTGTTGTTTTTTTTTTGTGGAAAGTAAACTTTTTTAACTAAAGATTTAACTATTCCATTTTTCGTTGAAAAAGGATCCTTTTTAGTTCGAAATTCAACTATTTGGTTGAAAATTGATACTTTTTAGTTGCAAATTCCACTATTTGATTGAGAATTCATGGATTTTGTTGCAAAATCGTCCTTTTTGGTAGTAAATTAATTCTCTTTAGTTAAAAATTCATCTATTTTGTTAAAAATGCAATATTTTTACGTGAAAACATCAAAACTTGAAGCATTTTAAATTGAAAATTAAAAAATTCCTGTTGAAGATTCATCATTTCAGTTGAAAATTCATCTTTTTGATCAAAATAAAAAAATTCCAGTCCAAGATTCATCATTTCAGTTGAAAATTTATCACTTTGTTTCAATTTTTTTTCAGGTGGAAAATTAATTTTTTTAACTGAAAATTGGTCGATTCCATTTTTTGTTGAAAACTGTTATTTTTAAACTCTTTTGCTAAACAATGCATCTTTTTAGTTTAAAACCATCTATTCCAGTGGAAAGATTCATAATTTTAGCTGAAAATTCATCGCTTTTGTTCAAAATCAGTTATTTTAACTGAAAATGTTACTATTCCTTTTTTTGTTGAAAATTGGTCTCTTTTAGTTAAAAATTCAACTATTTGGTCGAAAATTCATGTATTTTGTTAAAAAATCGTCTTCTTGGTAGAAAATTAATCTCGTTTGAAAATTCATATTTTTGTTCTGAAATTCAAGTATGCCAGTAAAATATTCATCAATTAGTTAAAAATTCATTACTGCTTGAATATTTGCGTGTTTTTGTTGTTGTGAAAAATTAATTTTTAAACTGAAAAATTTTCTATTCTATTTTTGGTTCAAAACTGATCTTTTTTATTTTAGAATTCAACTATTTGGTTAAAAATTGATCTTTTTCAGTTAAAAATTCAACTATTTGCCTAAGATTTTTTTTGTTCTTACAAAATTGTCCTTTTTGGTTGAAAATTTAATTATTTGTTCAAAAATGCATCTATCTTGTTGAAAATGCAATATTTTTACGTGAAAAGTTAAGAATAGGAAAATATTTTATCTTCTTGGTGACTAATTCGTCTATTTGGCTGGAAATTCTTTTAAAAATTTAAATATTTAGTTGAAAATTCATGTACTTCGATTTGAAAATTCATTTATTTTGGTAAAAAATGCATTTTATTGGAAGAAAATTTGAAAAATGATCTTTTTGGTTGAAGATGAGTTTTTTATTATTTAGACTTAATTTTTTAACTGGTAATGTATTTTTTGTCGAAATTTATCTTTTTTGGTAGAAATTTCTTTTCGATAGAATAAATTTTTTATACTATTTCGTTGAAAATTTACTTTAATTTTATTGAAAATTAATTTTTTACTGAAAATTTAAATATTCTATTTTTTGTTGAAAATTTATCTGTTTTCGGTGAAAATTTATCTATTTGTTGAAAATCCGGCTTTTTTGGTAAAAGAGTGTTTTCATTAGTTGAAATTTCATCTTTTTGGTTAAAAATTCATTTCTTTGGTTGAAAATTTTACTGTTTTGTTGAAAATTCGTTTGCTTTTTGGTTGAAATTTCATTTTATTGACTGAAAATTATTCTACTTTATTTTTGATGAAAATTTCATCTTTTTAGCTTAAAATTAATGTATTTCCTGGTTAAAATTAAATTTTTTTTTAATGGAAAATACACTGCAACTATTCCATTTTTTCTGGAAAATGTACTTTTTTGACAGAAATGTAATCTTTTTCTTTAAAAAATTATCCTTTTAGTAGAAAATTTAACTATTCTATTTTTTTTCAAGAATTAATTTCCTTAATTGAAGAAAAGGGTTTAGTTGAAAATTCGTTTTTTTTCTGTTGATAGAAAATTCATCTTTTGGATTGAAAAATCCACTATTTGAACAAAATTTCATATTTTTGGTTGAAAATTCATCATAGTGATTAGAACATAATTTCTTTGGTTGAAAATTCGTTTCTTTTTAGTTGAAAATTAATTTTTTTCAACTAAAGATATAACTATTCCATTTTCGTTTAAAGATTAATATTTTTAGTTGAAAATTAATTAATTTGGCTGAAAATTGTTTTTTGTATTTACTTTTCTAACTGCTAATTGAAACATTATATTTTTGGTTTGCAAATTCATCTTTTTCAGTTTAAATTGAATTATTTTGTTGAGAATTCATGTTTTTTTTTAAATTGATGGCCTTAACTAAAAATTTAATTCTTGTATTTTTGGTTAAGAAATCTTTTTTTTTTCAATATATTGTTGAAAAATCGCTTTTTGTCATTTCTGGCATTTTAACTATTCTAATTTTCGTGGAAAATTGATTTTTTTTTTAGATGAAAATTCATGTACTCTGTTTGAAAATGAGTCTTTTTGGGTAGAAAATTAATTTTTTGGGTTGAAAATTCAACTAACTATTTGGTTAAAAATTCATATTTTTTGTTGAAGATTCATAATTTTAGTTGAAAATTCATTTCTTTGGTTGAAAATGTTTCTTTTTAACTTGAAAATACAACTAAGAAGCGTTTTAAACATACTGAGAAATAAAATTTTTGTTGCATCAACAATATAATGCACTGTTTAATGCGAAAAAAATGTTTTCTGTTACTTTTACTATTCTTATATCATTTAAGTTTAGGACCTTTTCCAATTTGAAGCGATTCCTTTTCCCGCGAAATTTAAACAATGTAATTATTATTACTAAAGATAGAAAACAGGATTTTTTAAGTAGCGCGTCCTCGGGTTGCGGATAGAGGAACGGCCCGTTAGGCTGAACAGCCCTCAGGTTAGCTGCGAATACAAGAATAAGCAGCCGCGGACAGCCGATAGGAACCAGTCGTGGGTGTGGTGAGCCCAGCCTAAGATGTTGGCCTAGCACTGGTAGAAAACACGATGACCATGGCTTGGGAGGACCCACCCATCCACGTTCATACGCAGTGGGTGGGTCCTGGCAGGCCGAGGTGCAGCGTGTATCCACCTAGAAACACTACCCCGAACCAAAACTAAAAATCTTGTAAGGGAAAAATCCTGCTGCCCATTGGACACCGCAGCGATGACACTGCCCACAAGGGATGTGTGGAATGATTCGCCTGTATAGGGCCAAAGGGGTACTGATGCCAGTATAGGCGCGCTGCCTTGCAGGGGGACGCTAGGATACGAGGATGAAACTGTAATGTGTCTGGCGACAAGTTGACATGGTCCTTGTCAGAGCCGGAAAGCTCCCATACTTAGACCTAGGGAGGTATGGGGGTTATCACTCCTGGGACAGTGGACTCACCTACGATCGGAATAGGATCCTAACGTGCGGATTATCTTGAAACTACCATGGCTAACTTGCAAAAACAAAAAACTACAGTTAAAGATTTAAGGGTGGGAACTCTAAACGCGCGTAGTCTATATACTGGCGGATTTAGCGAACTCATTAAGATAGCAAATGATTACAGAACTGACTTAATAGCACTTCAAGAAACCTGCTGGTCGGGAGATTTCGGGTCAATTTCTAAGGATAACTATACTTTTCACTTCGGGGGAGCTAAGGGGCGCACACTGGGGACCGGTTTTCTTATTAATAAACGAATTTCGCAAGCGGTTATCGACATGCAATTCATTAACGATCGGTTATCATACATTGTACTGAAGGGTATTTTCAGCAAACAGGTATTAATCAACGTGCACTGCCCCACCGAGGACAAAAACGAAGACACTAAAGATCTCTTTTACGAAACAATCGAGCAGGTTTTTGACAAGTTCTCAACTTTTGACGCAAAAATAGTATTGGGAGATTTCAACGCGAAAATTGGAAAAGAACCGATGTATAGGCCTACAATAGGATCAGAAAGTTTGCATGACGTCAGTAATGATAATGGAACTAGAGTAATAAACTTTGCAGCTTCAAAGAACCTCGTTGTGAAAAGCACATATTTCAAGCATAAAAATATACATAAGGCCACCTGGAGATCACCAGATGGTAACACTCACAATCAGATTGATCACGTTCTAATTGACAGAAGACGTCATACAAACATTCTCGATATAAGATCGTATAGGGGAGCGGATTTAAATTCAGACCATTTTCTCGTGATAGTAAAATTAAGATCTAGACTAGCGATCAGTAAGAAAACAAGCCGCACAGAGCCAACAGTCCGTTTCAATATAGATAAGTTCAAAACAGCAACAGAAACATTAAATTATCAAGTTGAGATTTCTAATAGCTTTGACGCTCTCCAAGAACAGAGAGACGATAACAATAATTACGAGGAGGACGCGGAAACCCTATGGAGCAATATAAAAAAGGTGGTAAAGACAGCCGCGAAACTTACGATAGGTTTAAAGAAAGTAACAAAAAGCAAACCATGGTATGACGAAGAGTGCAAACTCGGGTTTGAAAAACGCTGGAAGGCCAGACTAAGTAGTTTACAAAATAAGTGCGATCAAACATATAAGAAGTACCTCGAGATTAGTAAAAGTACAAGAAGGCTTTATAGATCCAAGAAAAGGGAGTGGGAAAAGAATAAAATACTAACAATAGAAACGCATAATAAACAGAATAACCCGCGCGAGATGTACAGGGGAATCAATTTTATAAGGAAAGGCTTTCAAAGTAGAACGGAAGTAATGAGGGACGAAAATGGCAACCTAGTAGCCGATGCGACAGAGAGACTGAATTTATGGAAAGAATATTTCGATAAACTATTAAATGTACGCGAAGCCCCCGTTGAAGGTAATCTCGGCGAAATCCACACTGCTGATTTATTAATTGATGATCCTGCTTATATAGAAATAGAAATGGCCATAAAGAAGTTGAAAAATAACAAAGCCGCGGGCATCGACGACCTACCGGCTGAACTGATAAAAAATGGAGGCCCTTGCCTCAAAAGACAAATTTGTAAATTAATACGCACAGTTTGGAAAACAGAACGCATTCCAGAGGAATGGAATGACTCTATTATTATTCCTGTCTTTAAAAAAGGCGATAAAATGAACTGTAACAATTATCGGGGAATTTCACTTGTGTCGTCGTGCTATAAGGTCCTGTCCAATGTAATCTTAGGTAGGCTAACTCCTTTCGCCGAGGAAATCATTGGGGATTACCAGTGTGGATTCCGCCGAAACCGATCTACAAGCGATCAAATGTTCACAATTAGACAACTGCTAGAAAAAAAATGGGAATTTAATGAAGCAGTGCATCAGCTATTTATCGATTTTAAAAAAGCTTACGACTCTATTATACGCGCGCGAATGTACTGGATCCTAGAGTTCCTGGGTGTGCCAAGAAAATTGGTTAGACTTATCGAAATTTGCTTAAGCGGCAGTAGGGGAAGAATACGCGTAAACGGAAGGTTATCTGAAGAGTTCTCGATCCGCGATGGCCTGAAACAGGGCGATGCACTTTCGTGCGTCCTTTTTAACTTAGTTTTAGAATACGTGGTTAGGCAAGTGCAGGCGAATCCGACCGGTGCTACGCTCAATGGGGTAATACAAATTCTTGGATATGCGGATGATCTCGACATACTAGGGGATGATAAAGAGACGGTAGCTAGAAATGCAGAAATCTTGATCACAAAAGCCAAAGATATTGGCTTGGAGGTTAGCGAAACGAAAACAAAATATATGACCGTCCTCAGATCTGAACAAAGTAATCAAGACGGGGATCTAACAGCCGGAAATATGAAATTTGAAAGGGTTAGCGAGTTTAAATACCTCGGGTCAATTATAACTAGCGAAAATAGGATTAAAACGGAAATCAACGCGCGGCTGCACGCTGGCAATGGGTGCTATTATGCAGCAACCACGCTATTAAAATCGCGATTGCTATCTAGAAACATCAAAGTGAGAATTTACAAAACGATAATAATGCCGGTCGTCATGTACGGGTGCGAAACGTGGGCGCTGACGAAAGGAGATGAGAATAGGTTTAGAGTTTTTGAGAATAAAGTACTTAGAAAAATCTATGGTCCAAAAAGGGACGAAGAGACAGGTGAATGGAGAAAACTGCATAATGATGAGCTGCATGCTCTCTACGGGTCAGCAAATATTAATAGAGTAATGAAAGCGCGTAAACTAAGATGGGCGGGGCATGTAGCAAGAATGGGAAACGAAAGAACGGTGGCGCAAGTTTTAAGAGGGAGGCCGACTGGCAAGAGACCCTTAGGCAGACCAAGAAACAGATGGGAGAAAAATGTAAGGGATGATTTAAAAGAACTAGGACATGATTACTTAAACTGGATGGAGGATGCACAGGATAGAGATATGTGGCGGTCTCGGGTTAGTGAGGCAATGAACTTCCGAGTTCGAACTGCTAATCTATAATAATAATAATTTAAAATGCTCATAAATGCTCACTAAATTCTCAAAGCACATAAAGGCCGAGCATATTCTCATGCTCCTGAGAATTTCTCTGATCATTTAAACTCTTGAATAATCAAAAAAATTATTTTTCAACTAAAGAGTTCAACCAAGTTGTTGAATTTTTAACCAAAAGAGAATTAACCATATGTTCAACAAAAAAATCAATATTGAAAGAAATAGTTCAATTTTCAACTAAAGAAATTTTAAATAAAATGAAGAATTTTTGACACAAAAAAAAATCAATTTCCAACTAAATAGTTGAATTTTCAACTAAAGAGATGAATTTTCAACTAAAATGAAGAATCTTCAACCAAAAAAAAAATAATTTTCAAATAAAGATTTCAATTTTCAACTAAATAGATGAATTTACCAAAAAAATTAATTTTCAACCAAAGAGTTCAACTTCCAACCAAGTTTTTGAATTTTCAACCAAAAGAGATCAATTTGCAACCAGAGATAAATCTTCAATCAAAAAAATCCATTTTTAACCTAATAGTTCAATTTTCAACTGAAGAGATGATTTTTTAACTAAAATGAAGAATCTTCGACCCAAAAAAATAAATTTTGAACTAAATAGTTCAATTTGCAACTAAAGAGATAAATTTTCCACAATAGAGATGAATTTTTAACTAAAATGAAGAATCTTCAACCAAAAAATCAATTTTCAACCAAAGAGTTCAACTTTCAACCAAGTTTTTTATTTTTTAACCTAAAGAGATTAATTTGCAACCGGAAATAAATTTTCAACCGAAAAAATCAATTTTCAACCAAATAGTTCAATTTTCAACTGAAGAGATGATTTTTGAACTAAAATGAAGAATCTTCAACAAACAAAATCAATTTTCAAGTAAATAGTTTAATTTTCAACTAAAATAGATGATTTTTTAACTAAAATGAAGAATCTTCAACCAAAAAATCAAATTTTCACCAAATAGTTCAACTATCAAATAAAAAAGATCAATTTTTAACCAAAGTGCAATACTTACAATTGTATTTAAAAAAATCGAATTTTCAAGAAAGTAGTTAACTTTTCAACCGAAGAAATGAGAATTTTCAACTAAAATGAAAAATCTTCAACCAGAAAAATTAATTTTCAAATAAAGAGTTCAACTTTCAACTAAACATGGTAAATTTTCAACCAAAAATGCAATACTTTAAATTTTATTTTAAAAAATTTAACTAAGAAAAACGCATTTTCAACAAAATAGTTAACTTCACAACCGGAGTTTCTTCATTTCAACTGAAATGAAGAATCTTTAACCAAAAAAAATAATTTTCAATCAAATCGTTTAATTCTCAACCAAAGAGATTATTTTTCAACTAAAAATGAAGAATTTTCAACTGAAAAAATTACTTTTCAACCAGAGTTCAAATTTCAACCAATTTTTTGAATTTTTAACTAAAGTAGATTAATTTGCAGCCAGATATGAATCTTCAACTAAAAAAAATCAATTTTTAACCTAATAATTAAATTTTGAACTAAAGAGATGATTTTTCAACTAAAATAAAGAATCATCCACCAAAAAAAATCATTTTTCAAATAAAGCGTTCAACTTTTAACCAAGTTGTTGAATTTTTAACCAAAAGAGATTCATCTTCAACAAAAAAATAAACTTTAAAAGAAATAGTTAAATTTTCAACTAAAGAGATGATTTTTAAAAAATAAAATCAAGAATTTTTGACAAAAAAAAAACAATTCTCAACCAAATATTTCAAGTATCAACTAAAAAAAGCAATTTTCAACAAAAATTGTAATTGTTAAAATTAAACAAAAATTTTGACTCAGAAAAAACGTATTTTCAAAAAAATAGTTCAGCTTTCAACCAAAGAAATGAGAATTTCCAACTAAAACGAAGAATCTTCAACCAAAAA
>CAKNXH010063796.1:101191-113810 GCA_932178445.1 Andricus quercusramuli
CTGTCAAATAAAAAAGATCACTTTTTAACCAAAAGTGCAATTCTTACAATTTTATTAAAAAAAAAAAAAAATTAACAACAAAATCGAATTTTCAAAAAAATAGTTAACTTTTCAACCGAAGAGATGAGAATTCTTAACTAAAATAAAAAATCTTCAAACAGAAAAATTAATTTTCAAATATAAGAGTTAAAATTCCAACTAAAAATGGTAAATTTTCAACCAAAATGCAATATTAAAATTTTATTTAAAAAAAAAATGTAACTAAGAATACTGTATTTTCAATGAAATAGTTAAATAGTTAAAGTATATTTTCTTATTTTAAGAAACTTAATATCCAATACGATTTAGATTAATAATAATTAATTTGGTTTAAATAAAACAATGTGCTCCGTGCATTTATTAGATTACTGTGTTTTAGTGAATAAAGTTTATATTTTTAGTGAATG
Organism: Andricus quercusramuli; assembly: GCA_932178445.1. Taxonomy (NCBI): domain Eukaryota; kingdom Metazoa; phylum Arthropoda; class Insecta; order Hymenoptera; family Cynipidae; genus Andricus; species Andricus quercusramuli. The sequence continues at coordinate 101,638 of CAKNXH010063796.1, forward strand.
AAAAACAATGATGAATAAATCTCATTTATTCTTCCTATTCGCCCATTTAAATACGTTTGTCAGTTTCGCGGTAGTCAGTTTTTAAATCGACGCAAGCCAGCGTAACACGTTTTTGGAAAAAATTATTTTTAAATACGAAATGAATTTTGAATTCGATGGCAGTGTAGCCAATACTCACTTATCACCCTTATCTCACATTTGTCATTTTTGGTACATTTTTCGTTTCATTTTTATAAGAAATCCTGAATATTTGATAAAATAATTAATTTTATACACAAATTGATAAAAAAATATCTCTCTAAATGTAAATCATGGTTTGGATTGGAGCAAAGATATTGAGTGCCGGCATCTAATTTTACGTTGGCGGTACTGAGTTCTTCTGTTGGTTAGTTTACGAGTTTAGTTCTGTTGAACGTGTTGACAGAAATGTTGTAGAATACAATTGATAAAATTGATAAAATCAACAATGTCGGAAGATAAAGTTGAAAGGTTTTGAAATAACTGAATAATTGCTTTAATTATAGTATATATTGTTTGTCTCATTACAAGTTTTGACTCAATAATATTCTTCAATTCAAAACCAAACATAGTTTTGAGGTTATGTTGCGTCCGACAATTTCAAGAATTTTTTATTTATTACAGTGCACCAGACATTGTAAATAATGGGACTAGTGAAATTACTGATGAGGCGAAGAAGTCTGAAGTAGAAGAAAAACTTAAACCAAAATTGATTGCTGACGAAAACAGTGAGAAGGCAAATGGTCGTGCTCTCACCGACACAGGAAACTGTTATTGGTAATGTTTTTATTACTTTTACCTTTATTTCACAAATTTAAAACTAAATTTCTTCAATAATATGTAATATCTGAACTTGCTCAGTGATTTCATCGGTTTATTTCGAAAAAAATTAATTAAAACAGCAACATTTTGCAATTTTACTCCAACAACAGTCCCCTTTTTTCAAATTATTCTTTAAAAAAATATACAAATAATGCCCGTTACTAGGGTGGCCACTGGACTGGAAAACCGAGAATTTTTAGAGACCGGGAAATAACAGTGAATTTATTTTTTGTTCGAGGATTCTACACATTTTTAGAAGCAAAATCGATCCAATCACTTGAAATATCACAAATTCACAATTTTTAATTCGAAAAAACGTTTTGAGTTGATCAATTTTAAATTGAATCATTTTTTTAATTGAAATGTAGTTAAAAAAAAAGAATTTCGTCAAAAGTAGTTCAACTTTCAACCAAGTAGTTGAATTTTCAAAAAGAAGATAAATTTTCTACGAAAAAAAAAAGTTTTCGACCAAGTGGTTAAATTTTAAACTAAATTTATTACCATGAATTTTACAAATTTTAAAAAGAAAAATCTGTGCAGTTACTTGTAATATCACAAATTCGATATCACCTTTTATTGATTCCATCTCTTTCTTTTCATTTGTTATTTAGAAGAGGACACCAACAATTGAAAATTAAAAACGCTTGAGATTAGCTTGTTTCGATAAAAAAGAACGTTTTGAGTTGACCAACTAAAAGTATAAAGTAATGAATGATTTTTTTATTTGAACTGTAGTTCCTATTTTTAAAATTTAACAATAATTGATTTTACAAGATGATTTTGAATCTTTTGAAAAGTAAACGATTTACCAATTTTAACGTTAAACATTTAATAGTTAAATTTTTAACCAGAGATTAATTTTCAACTAAAGTCATGAATTCTCAATTAAAAAAAAAATGTTGACCAAAGTAGTTCAACTTTTAACCAAGTAGTTAAATTTTTAATCAAGAAGATAAAACTTTTACCAACAAATAGGAATTTCCAAGCAAATAGTTCATTTTCAAACAAATAGTTGAATTTTCTACTAAAATATCATTTTGAGCCAAAATGACGAATTTTCTGCAAAACATTTGAGTTTTTTAAAACAAAGTTAATTTTCAACCAAGTAGTTGAATTTTCAATATAAAGATAAATTTTCTATAAAAATGTCGATTATCCAAGCTAATAGTTCATTTCCAAACAAATCGTTGAATTTTCTACAAAAATTATAGAATTTTAAACCCAAAAAGAAAACTTTTCAATTCAATTTTATAAGCCAAAAAGACGAATTTTTTACAAAACAATGGACTTTTCAAGAAAAAAGTCAATTTTCAACCAAATAGTTGAATTTCAAACCAAACAGTTAGTTCTTCATCCATTTTTGAACCGTGAATTAAAAAAAATTGATATTAAAGATCCGTCCAATCACTTGGAATGTCACAAATTCCTTATCATATGATATAGTGAAATTTAAAATAAGTTTCATTTTAACTATTTTTGTTGTTGTTGTCAAGTCCAATTGTTAACTTAGATGATGACTCAAAGAATTAAAAATTAAAAGGACTTGAAATTCACAATGTTTGATAAATTAAAACGTTTTGAGTTGATGAACTGTAACTATAAATGAATTAATGATTTTCAAAATTAATCTCTAGTTAATGTCTGATTAGTTGAACAATAATTCATTTTTCAAGATGATTTCGAATTTTTTCCAAATTAATTTACCAATTTTACCGTTAAAAATTGATTAGTTAAATTTTCAACTAAAATGAGGAATTTTTAACAAACAAAAAAAATGAATTTTCACCAAAGTAGTTCAACTTTCCACCAAGTAGTAGAATTTTCAACCAAAAAAGATTTAAATTTTAAACGAAAAAACAGTTGAAATCTAATAAAACTACTAATTTTCAACGAAATAGTCAAAGCGTCAACCTAAACAAATTAATTTTTAACCAAAAATAGAATAGATAAATTTTCAATTAAAGGAATTCATTTTCTGAAGAAAAAAATCAATTTTTAATACAATAAAGCAGAGATCAATTTTTAGCTAAAATGAATCTTCAAGAAGAAAAATTAATTTTCAACAAACTGATTCCACTTTAAGTCAAGTATTTGAATCCACAACCAAAACAAGTTAATTTGCAATCTAACATTTGCATTTTCATTCCAAAAAGATGAAGTTTCAAACAAATAATATTCTAATTTTAAATAAAAAACGACTAAAATCTACCAAAACGACTAATTTTCAACAAAATAGTTCAAACCTCAATCTAAACCAATTTTCAACGAAACAATTGAATTTCAAACTAAAAAATTGCAATTTTCAACTGAAAGTGGAATAATCAAATTTTTAGTTGAAAAAAAAAATTATTTTCAACAAAAAAAATGTATTTTTAACACAATAGTTAAATTTTCAACCAAAGAGATTAGTTTTTAACTAAAATGATGAATCTTCAACAAGAAAAATAAATGTTGAACAAAAGTAATTCAAAATTCAACCAAGTAATTAAATCCACAACCAAACTAGATTAATTTTTAACCAAACAGTTGCATTTTTAATCCTAAAATATGGAATGTCAACCAAAAAATATTGTAATTTCACATAAAAAACAGTTAAATTATACCAAAAGGACTAATTTTGATCAAAATAGTTGAACCTTCAACCTGAGCAAATTAATTTTTAACGAAGCAGTTGGATTTTCAACTAAAAAAGATCAAATTTCAACCAAAAAATGGATTAGTTCAATTATCAATTTACAAAAATTATTTTCTGCAAAAAACGCATTTTTAATGCAATAGTTGAATTTTTAACCAAAAGGAATTAATTTTCAAGGACAACAAAAAAATCCCGAAAATTAAAATTCCCGTCACTAGAAAATTTCCGAAAAAAATATTCCAAATATAATATTCTTGAAATTATAAAATACCGACTAATTAAAATTCCCGAATATAACCAATTAATTATTTGTTAAATATTAAAATAAAAAATAATAAATAAACTACTTTTATTTGATGAACATTAGTGTACCCAATAGATCATCAAATTTCCGATTTTTCAAAACACGATGGTAAAATTTCATTTCTTTGTATGAAAAAATAATCTCCTATATTTTCTAGTTTATTTTTTTTAACATTCACAGGTCGCAACGATTTTTTTGCCCTGTCAATTGGTGTAATTAACTGGAAGAATTATTACATTCTCATCATAATACAAAAATATATGATTGAGCTATAATTAAAGTGCCAAAATGCATCCTAAACCTTTTTTTTTCATCGGAAAATAGGTATCTAATTTCATTAATGGTGCAAAAACAATAACCTTATATATTAGAAATCAAAAAAACGTAAACCTGGTCGCGCAAAAGTAGCACAAAGTAATAAAATTCTGAATTATCATTAAACACTAAACTTTACCTACTTTTATCCACATTTTGATTTTAAAAACCATAGATACTAATTTTCTTAATATTCAGTGTTACTGTTTTTGTACTATAAATGAAATAAATCATGGACAATAAGGGACATCAATATTAATTTTTTTTCTGAAAAATGCAGGGCTCATTCTTCGATAGAATTGTAGTAATTCCAGGTAACGAAGAAATTTTTATTCATTGTAATTAGGAGATGAAGAATTCAAAAAGCTAATTACATCAATTTCTGGACAAAAATTCGTGGCGACCTCTTAATCTTTTTTAAAAAATCTAGAAAAATGGATTTTTTATAGAAAGAAATGAAATTTTACCCTCGCATTTCAAACAATCAAAATTTTAATTTTTTTGTGCACATTCAATTTTTTTCAACTCAATTTTTAAAAATTTTGAATTTATAAGTTAAAATATTGAATGCTGATGTATAAATAACAATTGAACAATTATTAATATGAGTCAACTTCAAATCCAAATAATGAAACTTTTGATATAAAAAGTGTTTAGTTTAAAAATATGTTTAATCGTCCAATTTTTTATGTCATGAACTTAAAATTGCTTAAAATGATATAATTTTGAATGCAAATTTAATGATTGATTCTTCAAATTAGAGCATTGAAAATAGTAGCGTGGACCTAACAATTTACTTTTTTTTTCGCAAAGTAAGTATGTAATTATATTCACAAAAATGTAATACCTGTCTAAAAGAATGTTTATTGTAATTTTTCAGCGGCAAAGACCGAAATTTGAATATTGCCGAATTGCTTTGTGCAAGTTGTTCGAGATGGTTCCATGAATCTTGTATAGGGTACCAGTTGGGGAAATTAGTGCCGTTTATGATGAATTATATATTTATGTGCAAAAACTGTTCACCAACTGGTCTCGAGAGTTTCAAGAAAAATCAAGCACGTAAGTAACAATTAAGATATAATCTAAATAAATTAAATGTACCTTTTACTTATTAATCCTCCAAACAGACTTCGCACTCTTCATCATATTCCTCTTTTTCCCCGTTTTTTAAAGAATTCCCTTTTTCCCCTCATTTTCAAGAAACTTCCTCTTTTTATCATTTTTTCGCTTACATGAGAACTGAGTTGATAGAACCCAATAAAAAAGTTGAACTATTTTTGGTTAAAAATGGAACTGTTTGGTTTTAAATGATTTGTTTTTATTCAGGATTCAACTGTTTTCTTGAAAATTTGTCTATTCTTTGAACTTTTTTCATTTAAATTAAAAGCTTTCTCTGTTGAAATATCAACTATTACATTTTTCCTTGAGTTTTTTGTTTGTTTGAAAATTTAACTATGCTTGATTGAAAGTGGAATTATTTTGATAAAAATTCATTTTATTGGTTGAAGATTCATCATTTCAGTTAAAAATCGATCTGTTTTGTTGAGAAAATAACTATTTTGTTGAAAATTGGTCTTTTTTTGATTAAATTCAAATGATTTTGGTTATAAATTAAAGTCTTTTGGTTGAAATATCAATTTTTACATTTTTCATTGAGAATTCATCTTTTTTGGTTAAAAATTCAACTACTTGGTTAAAAGTTGAACTACTTTGTTAAAAATTATTTTGTTTGTTTGTGAGAGATTCACAATTTTAGTTGGAAAGTTCGTCTGTCTTTTTTTGGTAGAAAATTAATCTTCTTGGTTAAGTATTTCTCTTGTTGGTTTAAAATGGACTATTTTGTTGAAAACTCATCTTTTTTTAATAAAATCGACTGTTTCTAATTAAAAATTAAAATGATTTTTGGCTGTGGATTCAACTATTTTGTTGAATTTTTTCAAATGAAAATTCAACCCCTTGGTTGAAAAATTTAACTTTTTTGTTGATAATTCTTTTTTTGGCTGGAAATTACTTTATCATCTGGAGATTAAAATATTCCATTTTTAGTTGCAAATTTATTCTTTTTAAGTTGAAAATTCAACTATTTTGTTATAAATTCATGTATTTTGTTGAAAATTCGTTTTCTTTTTTTTTTTGAAAACTTATCTCTTTTAGTGGAAAATTCCCCTTGGTTGAAAAATTTAACTTTTTTGTTGATAATCCTCTTTTTGGCTGGAAATTACTTTATCATCTGAAGATTTAAATATTCCATTTTTGGTTGCAAATTTATTCTTTATAAGTTGAAAATTCAACTATTTGGTTATAAATTCATGTATTTTATTGAAAATTCGTTTTCTTTTTTTTTTTTGTAAACTTATCTCTTTTAGTGGAAAATTCAACTATATGGTTGAAAATTCATGTATTTTGATTGCAAGTTAATCTGTTTAGGTTGAAGATTCAACTATTTTGTTGAAACTTAAACAATGTGGTTGAATTGAACTATTTTGTTGAATTTTTTTATGAATTCAACCGTTTTGGGTTCAAAAATAAAATCTTTTTTGTTTCAAATATCAACTGTTATATATTTCCTTGAGAATTTATCTTTTTTGGTGTAAAATTCAACTACTTGGTTAGAAGTTTAACTACTTTGTTAAAAATTAATTTCTGTTCTTGAACTTATAAGTTTATAAGGTGAAAATTTATGTATTTGATTGCAAATTTATATATTTTTTGTTGAATTCAACTGATTCAAATTTCTTTTTTTTTTTTGCTGCAAATTAATTTTTCAAATCAAAAATTCCATTATTCTTATTTAGTTTAAAAACTTATCTTTGTTAGTTGAAAATTCAACTATTTGGTTGTATATTCATGTATTTTGTTCAAGATTCGTCTTTTTGTTGAAAATTCGTCTCTTTTGCTTGAAAGTTCAAATATCTGGTTATAACTGCAACTGTTTGATTAAAAATTGATTCTTAGAATGGAAAATTCAATTATTTGATTGAAAAATCATCTTTCTTCAATGAAAATTAAGTTTGTTGTTGAAAACTCATCTTTTTAGTCCTTTCGGTCGATAATTAATTTGTTATTTTTGAAAATTTAACTTTTTTTTGAAAGAGCATGTTGGGCTGTGAAGTCCGTCCAAATGAAAATGGCTTTTAAAAAGTATTTGCTATCTCTTGTTTCGACTTTTAGCTTTTCCACAAATGTGCGTAACCGCTATTGCGAATTTACTGCAAATTTGTCAAAAGGACAACGACTACAGGACTTTCTTTCACAAGGAAAAAGATATTATTCCCTTCATAGAATGTCATTGGGAAAGTATGACAACTATGCCACGAAGAGTTACACAATCGTGGCACGCAACAGTGAGTTTAATTATACAGTTAAATATTTACCGAAGATATAATGATACAGTTGATAAAATATGAAATTATTTATGTCTTAGATTCACAAAGCTCTGCTGAAGGACGTAGGAACTCTTTTTACAATGGACGAGAATAATACAGATGGCCAGTTGTTCGGACTGTCAACTCCAGATCTTGTGTTAATAAAACCTAACTATGAAGCTATGATAAAAGGTGGGCAACTCAAAATAACTGAAATGGGTTTAGAGTACGTAGGTAAGTCAGAATAGGTCTTACCAATTTTATAATTTGGATCTTGAAATAACCATAAATATCTTCTGTATAACTAAACTTTTTATAACTTTAAGAAGAAAACTACATTTACATCTCAGAAGAGAAAGAAGCATATATAACACACTTATCAGAAATTGTCTTATCTTATCAGAATATTTATCTCTTAGTTATCACCAACAATTTTCAAATTCTCAAACACAATGTTTAAGCCAGGTTCGTAACGAGATACAATTTTTTTTCAATATCAAAATATTACCTCCTGCAGGCTTCGAAGTTCCACTCTTTTGTACTTTTTTGATAATTGTTTAGGCAAGGCTACTTTTTTGTTACTTTTTCAGTAAAATAATAATATAAATTGATTGTACCCACAAGTTTTACTTATTTTCTTGATAAAAAAATTAAGAAAGGTATGCCTAAGCAAACTACTCTGCCTAAAAGAAAGAAATAAATTTATTAAAATGTAACGGTCGATGGGTTTCTTAAAAACATCTCAAAGTGAGAAAGCGTAGTATTTATAATTAGTGTGGGTCGACAAAAAAAATGGAAATCGAAATTGGAACTGGTGTGGATTGCTGAACGCCTTCAACTTGTTTCATTTTTTAAAAATGTTTTTACAGGTCTTAAAAATTAGCAAATGTTTACAGCTCTATAAGGCGATAACTTATGTCTAATGGACCTCTTAAAAAACCAATGTTAAAATCTATAGGAATAACGACAGAATTTTATCAGGCATTTGAGGCTTTTCTTCGGTAAAGATGCATTAACAAAAATTTGATAAGCCTGTGAAATCATAAATGTAAACATTTTTCTTAAAATATGTTTTTTATATTTATGATTTTCCAGGCTTATAAAAAAAATTTCAATGTATTTTTACTATCGAAAAGCCTTCGTATTTGTATTTTCCCGTTTTTAGAAAATATTGTCTTCCTATTTTCAAGAAATTTTCCCTTTATCTTGTTTTTCTTACTTTTTTGCTTGAATGCGAACTGAATTAATAGAATCCAATAAGATAATCCAACGATGTTTTTTGTCAAGTTAATGCTTTTTGTTTAAAGAATCTACTTTTTTATTTTTTGTGGTTCAGTATTCATCTGGTTTGTTGAAAATTGTAATTATTTTATTTAAATTTTAAATATGTTAATGAAAATGAAACTATTTTTTTGAAAAGTTATACTTTTGTTTCAAAATTTAACTGTTTTGTTGAACATTTGTCTCTTTGGATAGAAAATACATATTTTTTGGTAGGAGAGTCATCTTTTTTGGTTGAAAGTGAACATTCTTGTTGAAAATTCAACTGTTTGATTGAAAGTGCAACTTGTTTTGGTTGCAGTTTCATATTTTCTGTTCGAAATTTCGAGCATTTGATTGGAAATTCAACTTTTTGATAAAAAATTTAACTTTTTTTGAAAATTCGTCTCTTTTACTTGAAAGTCCAACTATTTTGTTTTAAATGCAACTATATAGTTGAAAAAAAATCGTTGTAAATTCAGCTATATTGGGTAGTAAATTAACTTTTTTTTGTTGAAAACCCATCTTTTAGGGATTGAAAGTCAAATGTTACCTAAAACGTTCGACTTTTTAGCTTGGGAAGTTAGCTTCGTTGTCAATAATTCATCCTATTTTTGATAGGAAATTCATCTTTTTTGGTTGAAAATTCACCTGTCCTGGTTAAAAATTACCTTTTTTTTTTGAAAATTCATCTTTTCGGGATTAAAAGTCAAATTTTTCAACAACAAAAATCAACTTTTTAGCCTAAAAACTAAACTTTCTTTATGAATGTTTAACTCGTTTGGTAGAAAATTAATCTTTTGTGCCTAAAAATTTAACTTTTTGGCTGAAAATCAATAATCTGTTTCGGTTGTGGATTTAACTATTTTGTTGAAAATTAATTTTTTTAACAGAAATTTTAGCTATTCAATTTGTGATATTTATCTTTTTTTAGTGAAAACTTCAGCTATTTTATTAAAAATTCATCTTTTTGGTTGCAAATTTAATTATTAATTAAATTTATTAATTTACCAATATTAAAAAGTAATATACAATTAAAATGTTCTCTTTTATGAATAATGTTTAGAAAAATTTCAAATAAATTTTATCGAGAAAAAAATTACTGACTTAGAAATTTCGATTCACAAAATTGATGATGGAGAAAATTAGTAATCTTTATTCATAGATAAACAAACTGAAAACAGCCAATAAAAGTCATATTGATGCAGTGTCGCAACTAGTCAGATATTTGCCAACAGTGTCTCCAATATTTTCTAAATATTTGGTAACAAAGAAATTTTCTTGTTAAATACGTTCTTTCTTAGCCTAAATTTTTTTCACGCTTTTTTTTTATTTAAAAACTAATTTTTGGACTCATTTAAAAAGGATATTTTTCTAATACTTTTATTTTCATTTTTGAAAATACTTTTTTTCACAAAAATACTTTTTTGATTTTTTTTTTAGTTCCATAGCGCACTTCGAAGCCTGCTTTCTGAACAGATTTTGTAATAAAATGTTTATATTTTCCAATACTTATCTGAAAACTTCTTGATTTTTCAGTACCGCTCAGTACTGGAATTCGTGGCCGCAATGCGAAGCGCAAACTTCCTGGAGAGGGAACTGGAACGGGACCGGGGAAAAAAGGAAGAGGGTCCGACATGGCAGCCCCAAAACTTCCTGCGCATGGTTATCCTCTAGAACATCCTTTTAATAAAGATGGATATAGATACATTTTAGCTGAGCCGGATCCTCATGCTCCTTTTAGACAGGTATATTATTTTTCAAATGACGGATTAGATCCCGGAAAAAAGGAATAACAAATCTGTGGCGATTCAAAAACTACGTCATGCTATTTTGAACACTTTTTCTTCGCTTTCACAGCCCAAAATGGGAAATAGGGTGATTTTTCACGAATATAGGAAAAAAATAGGAGAATAACTCCTTATAAATAACATTTATGAATAGGTAGCATATCAAATTTAAATTGTAATGCTTACGATTTCAAATCGAAATATATCGCATTTGCAACAAATAGTTGCATTTTCAACGAAAGAGTTAAGATCTGAAGCTAAAAACTCGATTTTTTTGAGAACACAGTTGACTTTTTAATCCAAAAAGATACATTTTCAAACTTGAAACTTCAAGCAAGAGACAACATTTTTAGAAGACAGTTAAATTTTTCACCAAGAAAGATAAATCTTCAAACAAGAACTTTTATAACAAAAAGGATGAATTTTCAATTTTGGAGAATGCATTTTCTATCCAAAAAGACGAATTTAAAAAAAAGTTGAATTTTACATTAAAAAAATGTATTATTTAACAAAATAGTCGAAATTTTAACAAATAATTTAATTTTCAAGGAAAAACAATGAATTATCAACCAAACAGTTGCATTTACAACCAAATAGTCGAGCTTTCAACAAAAAGAGATGAATTTGCTACAAAATAGTTACTTTTTTGTTCAAACAGTTGAATTTTTAACCTACAAAAAAAGATTTGTAACCAAATGGTCGCATTTCCAAATAAATTAGATTACACTTCAGCCAAACATAATTGTATTTTCCAAAACATAGTTAAATTATCAAGCCAAAAAGACGAATTTTTTAGTAGACAATTTAATTTTCTATCCAGAAGGACAAATTTTGTATCCAAAAAGATGAATTTTCAACAAAACAGTTAAATTTCCGATAAAAAAGTTGACCTTGTAAGCAAATCATTAATTTTTAAACAAAATAGTTAAGACTGAAAGAAAGAGGTTTGAACAAAGAAGTTGGACATTCAACCAAGTAGTTGAGTTGTCAATCCAAAAAGATTGATTCACAACGAAAAATATAATAGCTGATATTTCGAACAAGCTTTTTTTTGTTTAAATATAAAGCAATTGACTTCAACCAAAAAATATTAATTTTCAACCAAATTGTTTAATTTTCAAGTCAGAAATGCTAATTCTCTACAAACAAGTTAAATTTTCAACTCGAAAATATGTACTTCTAACTGAAAAGTTAATTTTCAACTAAATGCTTTGAATTTTTGATCCAGAAAGACGAATTTTCTACAAAAAAGTGGAATTTTCAACATGAAAGTTCATTTTCAACCAAATAGTTGAATTTTAATCTAAAAACGATCAATTTTTAACAGAAAGTTTAATATTTAAATTTGCAGTTAAAAAAATTGATTTTTAACCAATAAAAAAAATAATAATTTTCAACAAAATAGTTAAATTTTCAACCCAAGACATAAATCTTCAACGAAAAATTGAATTTTTAAGAAAGTAGTTCAACTTTCAACCAAATAGTTGAATTTTCAACTAAACAGTTTAATTTTTTATTGAAATAATAGAATTTTCAACTCTAAAAGAAAAATGTTCAACAACACAGTTTAATGATTTAGCCAAAACGACGAATTTTCTACAGAACAGTAGAATTTTCAACAAAAAGTGGAATAGTTAAATTTGCAGTTCAAGAAATTGATTTTT